>VXBL01007418.1:59905-247851 GCA_013400195.1 Aramus guarauna
AATAATAATAATAATATATACAAAACAAGTGATGAACAGCACAATTTCTCACCACCCAAAGTCAATGCTCCACAAGGCCTCGAGCTGCCCCTCCTCCTGGCCCACTCCCTAGTTATATACAGAACATGACGTTGTGTGGTATGGAATATCCCTTTAGCCAGTTTGGGTCAGCTGGCCTGGCTGCGTCCCCTCCCAGCTTCTTGGGCCCCCCCACCTTCTCACTGGCAGGGCAGTATGAGAAGCAGAAAAGTCCTTGACTGCCTGGCAACAACTAAAACATCAGTGTGTCGTCAACATTATCCTCATCCTAAATCAAAACCACAGCACTACACCAGCTGCTAGAAAGAAAATTAACTCTATCCCTGCCAAAACCAGGACACTACGTCTTGGTGAAGGGCTGCCTTACAGGATCATGTGTGTATGGTCTTTTTCAGATGATCACTCTCGGGTCAAACTGAGCCAGCTGGGGGAGGATCCACACTCAGACTACATCAATGCCAACTTCATGCCTGTGAGTGCCCACTTGCCTTCCGCACAGACACATGGCCACAGGGCACCATCAGAGAAACTGCCTGGATTGAGGTTGTGAGGGCCGGTGGGCAAGAGCTGCCACTGAAGTCACAGCTGGCACAGACTGGCAAGGAGTTGGGGGTCAGGTGGAGATGCATAGTTGCCCTTTAGCAGGGGTTGATGGAGATCATCAGATGCAAGTGCTGTGAATGCAGAGGTACAAGTGTGGGGAGACTGGCAAGGCTTTCTGCTTTCTTCTTGAGGACTACCCTCTTCCCATCCTCTCCCAGCTTACTGCCCTGTCTGTCTGTCTGCTCTTTCTCCTTCTGGTCTGTGCAGCTGCACTTGAACAACCCTGGAGCTGTGCCCACATCCCCCGTCCGGGAGATTTTCCCAGGTAACAGGCAGGGCACAGACAGCATGCACGCGCGGGTGTGTGGATCCGCGGGGCATGTGTGTGTCAAAGGGGCAAATGCAAAGAAGCAACCCAAGACCTTGCATGCTCACCCTACCTCCAGCAATGACTGGGGAGCACAAGAAAGACCAAGATCTATCTTCCCCTGGTTAGGCTGAATGAGGAACTACTTGGAGGGAAACAGCAGGGGTCACGTCTTTATTCTAAATATGTAGAGAGCATGTGTTGGGCAGCACAGACTTCCTGTGAAATCAGCTGCTTCTGAGATCTGCTGCCTGGGAACTGTGTCTGCATGGGCTAAGGGCAACGGGCGTTTCTCCCTCTACCACAAAAGCAGACCAGGCACTGACTCTGTCCCAGGGCAGGATCCACCTGCCTCAGCAATTTGCCAACTCCTGTCTCCCTCTTGCTCAGGGCTACACATCCCAGCAGGAGTTCATTGCCACCCAGGGGCCTCTGAAGAAAACAATAGAGGACTTCTGGAGGCTGGTGTGGGAGCAGAACGTCTGCAACATCATCATGCTGACAGTGTGCATGGAGAACGGGCGGGTAGGTCAGCACTACCGGGCTTCTACATGCCAACCCCAGCCAAGCCCAGATGTGGTCGTGTGAGCTGAGCCCAGGGCTGGATTTGTGTCCTCCGCCAACCCTTGCTCAGATGTGCCTCCAGGGTGAGCACAGGCCACACAGATTCCCCGACAGGCAGTCTGAGAGGGAACAGAGGCTGATGTGCAGCTCAGTGTTAGGTTGGGATAGGAAGGGGCAGAAGTGGAGCTTAGCTGGAGCCATGCCCATTACCCTCAGATGTTTCTGCACTGTCTGAAATTATCACTTGCCTCTGGATGAGACTTGTCACACAGGCTGTTCCATCTCCAGGGATGATGAGACCCACACAGGTCCTTTTCTCTGGAGGAGGCTGAGATCCAAACAAAGGGGAGGTGGGGAGCGCTGTACAAAGCTCCTGGTGGCCAGGGGAAGCACCCCTGCCTGCTCCCTAAGACCTGCCCTGGATCCCCACACAGCTGCTGCTCTCCAGATGCTCCCAGGGAGCCAGGAGGTCACCCAGTGGGACTTGGGCCCTCACTGGCCTCACTGGGACCCCATCTTTCCTGTGCTCTAGGTCCTCTGTGATCACTACTGGCCATCTGAATCTGCCCCAGTCTCCTACGGGCAGGTCCGGGTCCACCTGCTGACGCAGAGCAGCTCTGAGGAGTGGACCATGCGCGAGTTCAAACTGTGGCACGTGAGTGAGGACCCAAGAGGATGGACTTAGGGACCTGCCAAGGGCTGGGAGTTTGCATGGGATGCAGTGGTGTTTCTCCTTGGTGGTGGTGGCATAATTTCCTTTCCCTGCCATTAGCGGGGTTCAAAGACCCAATCCCATGTGGAGCAATCAGTCACTGTCGACGGGTATCACCCTTGCTCTCTTCTTTCCATGTCCCTGCACTGGGACACAGCCCGCAGCTTCAAGGGCATGTTCCCTGGCAGCCAAAGGCAGGTCTCCTCCTTGCCACCTCCACGTGCCTCCCCATGGCAGGGGACCGTAGGGGAGGAGAAGGGAGCAGGAGCCCCCAGGCAGTGCAGCAGACCTGACGTTGGCTGTTCCCTGCAGCTGAGCTGGGTGTCCCCAGGTCCCTGGGTCCTCCCAGAGCTGCGGGGTGCGTGCATACCCCTGGCCTGGCGGGCTGTATGCTGATCACCAACATCCTCCGTGGCAGGAGGGTCTCCGGGCAGAGCGGCACGTGTCCCACCTGCACTACACGGCATGGCCTGACCACGGGATCCCGGAGTCCACAACTTCCATTATGACCTTCAGAGAGCTGGTCCGGGAGCACATCCAGAGCACCAAGGACGCAGGGCCAACCCTTGTGCACTGCAGGTGAGGCTCTGCTCTGGGGGGTGGCAGGAGGGGACGATGGGAGAGGGCAAAGAGGGGCGAGGGTCCTCCTCATGCACAAATTGGGAGGGAAAGCAGTGCCCAGGAGACATAGCTGGTCTGTAGAGAGTCTCGTGCTTGGGTGCTGGGGATTACAGGTCTGCTTGCCCCCCAGTCCCAGGGGTGGGGCAGCTGGAGATGGTCAGCACCAACCCAAGGCAGTCTGAATGGCTCCTCAGCCCCATGCTGTGCTGGGACCGGTGCTCCAGGGCGCAGCACCTGGGAGCCATGTCTAGCAGCAGGAGGGGAGCCCATGGCTGTGGGGTCACGCAGTGTTTAACCCTCGCTGCCTGTGCTCTCAGCGCTGGGGTGGGCCGCACTGGCACCTTCATTGCCCTGGACCGGCTGCTGCAGCAGATGAAGCAGGAGAAGGTGGTGGATGCTTTTGGTGTTGTTTATGCCTTGCGGATGAACCGTTACCTGATGATTCAGACGCTGGTAAGACCTCTGCTCCCTCTTCCCCCAGGCTTCTTGCTCCATGGCATAAAAGCTAGCTGGGCTAGCAGACAGATGAGCTGGCCGGCCAGCCCCAGCACCTCCAGGCTGGTCCCCAACTTGACACTGCGTCACAGTGCCGCTCCAAGCACCAGCTCAGCTGGAGTGGAAATTGCTCTTCTGTGGGGGTCTCTAGCAGCTTCATACCCTGCCAGACACTCAGCAGCAACATACACAGTCTCAAAACCCTCCCAGGAGGCTGAGCAACACCCCAGAGCGATCACCTAGGAACACGATCAGGCCCTTTGCAGGCAATTCTTGACCCACACTGTGTTGTTGGTCTGTGATGCTCCACAGGCAATCTAATATTGCTGGTGCTCAGGGTTGGGCCAAAGTGTCAGTACTACCCTTCAGCACAGACAGACTCACCCAGTGGAGGAATCAAGGGGCTCTGAGATTGAGGTAGCCAGGACCTTTTGGGCATGAATGTAGGACTTCTGGAACATGAATGTAGGACATTCTCTGCCCACTACACAGTTCCATTCCCACCCTTTCATGCTGTCTGCCTTTGCCTTCCAGTCCCAGTATATTTTCCTGCACAGCTGTATCCTGGACAAGATCTTGGAGGAACCACTCCTGGGTTTATCGGGGACGGAGAGGTAAGGACCTGCTGCATTTTACCTGCCATTCTACCCACCACAGACCCTGACCCTAGCTTGAGCCTTAGCTCCAGGACAGAAGGACGAGGAAGCCCAGCCAGCTGTCCCACCCAGTGTTTCAAGAGGGGTCAGCCCAGGGCTGGTTATTCCCTGCAGCATGGGGAGCCCAGCCCAGAACTAGGCATGAGCCACCGGGCACCCTGGGAGGGCTTGGGGCACCACATCTTCCTTTCCTGCAGTGTCAGCCTCTGGGGCTACAACAATGCCAAAGAGCTGCAGAGCTGTCCTGGGAAAGGCATTTTGATCAACCCCGGACTTCTCAGCCCACAGGGATGCCCTAGAGATGGGTTCAAACTGGAGAGGCTCATGGCAGCTGGATGGCCTTGGGAAGTCCATTCTAACGGAGGCCAAGAGGAGGGAGCTGGGTCAGTTTGGGTATGGCTTTGCCCACCTACCTTGTTGTCTCTGAGGCTACCTCTGGAGGTCACATATCTCTTTATGGTCAAATTGTGTCCTCCCTCATGCAGAACAGGATGCCCTTGTTCTTGCTGCATCTTGGGAACAGGCCCTGGGCTGTGCCACACCTAAGATATGCCTGTGTCTAGGGGAGAGCAGGTTCGCATGGGCCAAAGCTGGGTTGGGGACCTGCGAGGGCCCCAGAATTTGAGGGGTGAAGGTCTGCCTACAGGCCTGTCCACCTACTGCAGATGCAGCCTGGATGCTGCTGATTTTGCTCAACCTCACCCTTACCCCCAGTTTCTCTCCCCAGGTCCTGCCCCATCCCACTGAAAAGCTTTGCTCAGCACTACACCCAGAAGGCGGCCAAGTCCCACGTGGGCTTCCTGAGGGAGTACGAGGTGAGAGCTGTCCTGGGCAGGGTGCAGGGAGTGCTGCTATGGCCACGTGCACTGGGGAGCTGGGGAGCAATTGCATCTGGTCAGGCTGGGAGACACCCAAGAAGTGCCTCCTGAGTGAGTCCCATGCCCCAGTTTCCCCATGCCTGGCTGTCCTGGCAGTGTCCCCTCTCCATGGCATGGTGTCCACAGGCACATAGCTCCCTCACGCATCCTGCACTCATCAGGGTCTGTCCATGACCCCCCTCCTTTCCCCATGCAGGGTAGAGATCTATCTGAACACCATTCTCTACAGAGAGATACAGCCATCTCCTGACAGCATGGACCAGGCCTGGCAGCCCACCCCAGAGCTGGTCACATAGCACCCCTGCTAAGGCTTCTGCATGTGCAGCTATAACCACTCCTCTGCTGAGGCCAGATGTCCTCAGGACTCCCCAGTTCCTCCGGCTCCTCCTGACCCTTCTGTGCTCACTGTTTCCTCCACTCTCTTTCCTTCTGGCAGACGCTCCTAGAGGTTGTCAAGGAAGAAGCCAGCTCTGCAACACCATCTTCAGGCAACCAGCAGTCACGACCCTCTTCCAGCATCCTCCCATGTAAGTGCTGTGACACCTTGCATCCTCTTCTGTCCTATACCTGTGTGGAGCTAGGCTGGACTGGGACCATGCTCCACAGTACAAGAAAATATTTTGACATACTGCAGTGAGTCCACCAGAAGGCTACTGAGGTGTTTTGGGGGTGGAGCACATTATGTATGGGACTGAGATAGGTGGGTTTGTTCAGCTTGGAGAAGAGAAGGCAAAGGAGGGATCTTATTGCTATCTTCAGTTACCTGCTGGGAGGGCACAGAGAAAATGTAGTCTTCTCAGAAATGCACTATGGAAGGACAAGAGGCAATGAGGATGATTTGGAAGAGAATCCAACTCAGTGTAAGGAAAAAAGAGTTCCCATGAAGGTGACCAAACACCGGAGCAGAAGCCCAGAGCATCTTCAGGCTCTCCATCCTTGGGGATATGCAAATCTCCATTGGCCAAGACACTGAGCAACCTGCACAACATGTATCTGCTTTGAGTAGGAGGCTGGGATAGAGACCTGTCTTTTGGGTACCAACATGCATGAGCTGAACAAGAGCACTGCAGAGGGGAGCACCTTTACAGAGAAATGGTGAATGGCGGGGTTGGATTTGTGTGGCTGCACAGTCGATCTGCAGGAGCTGTGTGAGCACAAGTCTGACCTGGATCCCTCCACCTCCCACGTATTTTGTAGACGATCGCTCCAGAGTGAAGTTTTCTCTGCTGGAACAGGGCCCTTTCTCAGGTCTCCTGCAGGTGTGGCATGTCCCGGTGAGTCTTACCTCCAGCAGTAATGCCCACCCCTGTGCCTGGGTCCCGCAGGCAGCAGGTGATGCTCCCCTTTCCTCACCATGCTCCTGCTCCCTGCTGGTTCCTGCACTGCTCCACTGGTCACTGCTGCTGTGATCTTGTGTGGACAAGCAGGACTGTGGGGAGTGAGGATGTGCCTTCCCTCACCTGCCCAGTTTGGGCTGTCCTCACTTCCTTCCCTCGGTGCTTTCTCCTCTCTCTTTGCCTCCTGACCTGCTGAGCTTCCCTTCTTTGCCTGGCCTCTCCTGCAGCTGCCTGGGCTGACAGGGTACCTGTGCCACCCTGTCCAGCAGGAGAGTGATGTTCTTGTTCCCCAACCAGGGCTGCAGCTCCAGCAGGGAGTACCTGGCTGTTCAGGGGCCTGACAAGTTGACCATGGAGGACTTCTGGACCCTGGTGTGGGAACAAGATGTTCACACCATCCTAACACTTCTGCCATGGCAGGAGAAGGGGGAGGTAAGGCACCATGCCTGCCTGTGCCATGGCAGAGCAGGGATCTGTTTAATGGAGCTGGAAGCTAGCATAGCTTTGAAACTTGAACTCTCTTCACTGCCTCCTGAAGCCTGGGTGCAGATCCAGCTTAGCTAAGGCTGAACTTTTCCTGTGTCAAAGTGCTTCCACTGCTTGTCATGGGAGACAGGTTCTGCCTGGCCACCATGAGGTCCATGGCCCTTGACTCAGCTGATGCTCTTCAAGCTGCATTTCCCTGGTGCCCAAGGACAGCAGCTCCATCTGAGGTGGAGAGTGTTTGCTGAGCAGATTCCAATTCCCAAGCAGCTCTGTGTTAACAGGGAAGCTGGCTGCAATCTGTTTCCGAAAACTCTCCCAGGGTTTGGCTAGGGGAGGAAATGACATGGAGTGGTATTGGGAGTGCTCTTGGTCCAACCCCATCACAGACCCCTGTGATGGTGACTGATCTGATATATGGCAACCATCAACATGAAGCCAAACTTGCTTTTGCACACAGGTCCCAACTGAGGCGTGCTGGCCCCTGGAAGGAGACTCTCTCTGCACAAAGATGTTGACCATCCAGTGTGGCACAGAGAAGCTTGTCTCGGGATGGAGGTGTATCCAGCTTAAAATGAAACATGTATGTGTTGACAGGGCTGGTATGGCTCCCACTGCCTGAGGTGTTCTTCACTGCTAGCAAAGAGGTCTGTAGGGCCAAGTGCTGAAAGGTCTGTGGAGACTTGTTTGAGCTGCAAGAGCAGAGTGCCAGCAGTCCACAAATGCAGGAGGGAAGCTAGATTGCAACATCCAGAAGAACATCTGCTGAGTGAACATAGGAGATGCACAGGAGAGGCTTAGAGGCTTCCCCCACTCCTTGCTGATAGGTTTTTCTGACCCTATTTGAAAAGGCCCACACAGTTCTTAGTCTCCCTCTCAAGAGGCAGGTCGGGGTGCTGTGGGAAATGAGAGCAGGTTGCCAGAGACACCACAGCCCCTGCATGGGTGATGGGCAGTGCCCCAGCAGAGACTGCCTGGACAGCTTTACAGAAGCTAGCAGTTAGCTCAGGAAAGTATCTGACAGCCTCAGGATTGGAGAGCTGGGACCCCTCTGCATCCGAACTCACCCATCCCTCCCCAACAGCCATGTCAACTCTTTGTCTCACCAGGAGAAGAAAGCAAAGGAGAGGCAGGTACAACGGTTCCTATACACGCTCTGGAGCAGCAAGAAACAGCCAGATGTCCAGAGCCTGGTGGAGCTCCTCACTGCTGTCAGGCGGTGCATGCCCCACCGGAAGAGAGCCGGTCCTCTCCTGCTGCACTGCAGGTATGTCATGTACATCATGCTCCATCCATGGGCAGCCTCCCAGAGCTGGTACCCACCAGAATTCAGTGCTTTGGCATGGCCACCAACAAGCCTGTACCCTCCACCAAGGACCCCAAGGCTTTGGGGCATGTTGAGAGTAGGTCAGTGGGAGCTGGGAAGCTCTGAGCTTGGGACGTCAGATGAAGCAGTGCTCTACCAAGCACATGGGAGAAGGGAGGGCAAACAGGGCTGGGCCAGGGGCCAGCATGCATGGAGCAGGCATTCCTAGGCTGAGGTGCCCAGGCCAGCTCTCGGCTGACTGCTAGGATCTTGGGAGCAGCCCTGATGTCCTCATATGCTTGCAGCCAGGGAGACCTCAAAGTTCCACAGGAGCCAACACAGCCAGCACATCACCAGAGCTGGCTTGGGTGAGGGATGCACAGCTCAGGGCAGGCTGGGTCTCCAGGCTCCTTCAATGGGCGCTTTGGGGTCCCATCCCCCTGGTCAGCACAGGGCTTCCTAACTCCTAGACCGGTGCTCACAGTCCCCTAACCCCACCGTACTCAGTTGCTGCATGTTTTCTCATGGGTCCTCTGACTTCTTGGGCTGGTGCCCACTTCCAAAGAGGTTCAGCTCAGCCTGGCCTGGCGTCAGTTACCTCACCCTCCATTGTCCCTTGCAGCAATGGTGTGAGCCAGATGGGAATGCTGATCTCCCTGGATTGCCTCTTGCACCAGATGAAAGCTGAGAGAATCGTGGATGTCTATGGGGTGACCCTCCAGCTGACAAGAAGCTGCTGTCTCATGACCCCAACTCTGGTAGGTGGGAAGGAGGAAGGGTGGTGGGCCGGGCAGAACAGGACATTCATGCTGAGCTGCCAGGAGCTGGCAGCATGCTGCCCACTCCCCAGGTGCTACTTGCCAACTGGGAGCCTGTCCAGCCTACACAGGGATTTATTCCATGCTTCCTCTGCCAGCCACTGAGGGCTAAGAGCATTGTCTTTTCCCAGGGAAGGGCTTTCCATCCCCTCAGTTCTGGAGTTAAAATACGTTAAATTGCATGTGAGCTGGTGATAAGTGCCTTGCACTCTTCCCATTCTGCCCTGGAAAGCATGAGGTACTGGTTTCATCCTACATGCTGAACCTGCCTCTCACACCAGCCTCTGACACAGCTGTCAGCCTGGGTACCCCGAATCTGCCAGGTTTCCCTGTGTCTGGTGCCTTTCCCTGCTGCATCCCCCATACCCAGCACCTGCTCCCAGTTCCTGCCCGCTGCCGGGGCTGGGGCTGCCTGCGAGGGGGTCGGTGGGACACCCTGCCGCATTTGCAGCTGCCCTGCAGCCGTGTGGGCTGCGGCAGTGTCTGATGGTGCCGCAGCCGTGCCGTGCCGTGCCAGCCCAGCCTCGCAGGCCTGCAGTGTGGTGCTGGTGGCACAGATGCCCTCTGGACAGAGCTTTCATTTGCTTTGACCGCTGAACGAGCTGATTCAGCATTCCTGGAAACCCTCCCCAACAGGGGACAGCAGAATTAGGGCAGATCTCTCCAGGGCTTCCCAGCTGCAGAGCCGCCTGCAAGCAGCTAATCGCATTCTTAATTAATTTGAACCATGCGCATGGTGGGAGCCAGAGGAGGGCAAGGCATCTGCTGCCCCTGCTTCAGAGCTCCTTTGTATTTCAGCAGCGGTCTTGCCGAGCAGAGACACAATGTGCCCATAAAGGCACAGCAAGCACTGATCAAAAGCCACTGCCCCACTGAGATGGGGGGGGGAGCAGAGGCGGCTGCCTCCCCACCTTGAGGCAAGCAGTGGTCGTTCTGATCCCAGCACGGCCAGGGAAGGACAGGCAGGGCAGCCCTCCAGCCCCACGCCGCTGCCGCGTGGCTGCCAGTCTCCTCCATCATGCCGGGGCTTGCCGGGACACCTTTATCCCTGACAGGGGCATGCTGCTGTCAATCCGGGGGCATCAGCTGATTTTTTTGGGGGTTTAGTACCAAACAAGGGGGAAGAAAAACCTCTGAGGGATTGTACGTGGATAACTGCCGGGTATTTAAGCACCCTCAGCTCCCGCATGGCACGTGTCTCCGGGCTCTTGCGTTTAGCCAGGCGCCGAGCGTGCCTGGCCTGACGTCAGCCCTGGGCTGTCACTCCAGATCTCACAATCGGGCCAAGCTCACAGAAAACACACTCTGGTGACCTGGAACTGCAGCCATTGTGTGATCTGTGGCTTTCGCGGCCCTTCAGTGGGCCTAAACCCACCGCCAGCAGGGATGGAGGCAGCTCATGACTTGCAGCTTAGCCAGAGCATCAGCAAGCTGTGCGGGGGCCCGTCTGTCGAGTCCCTAATCCTCCCTTCCTGGCTGCCATGTGATATCAACCTGCAGCATCTGCAGGCTGGTCCTGCCCTTCAGCTTTGTGCATTGCGTACCAACTCTTTCACCTTTCTCAGACCTTGCCTTTCCTGGAGCGTTGTCGTGGTGGTGGTCAGCCCTGGGTGTTTTGTAGCCTAGCATCACTTTGGAGCAGCCTGGTGTTTGAGCAGAACCTCATATCAAATCCACAGTGGACTTGAGACCTCTGGACCCACATTTGGTGCTGATGGATCATTTTGGTGATCTTAAAAATAGAGAAACGATGCAACTGGACTAAAACCACCCAGATCTTGTTGTATGCTTCTGAAGGCTTGCAGAGATCTGCCCTGATCTGATGTCAGCCCTTGACTTAGGTATGCTGAGACTACCACCAAGGGAAACTCCTGCTCCAGAGGTCTTCCCTCCTGACCTCAGGACCACAGACCCCGTGCACTCCAGCGGGGAAGAGCTCCCTGCTCTGCATTATCACTGGAGTTGCTCTTCAGTCTTGTTTTGGATGCAAACACCACGGCACATCCAAAAGCTGCTGGGGCACTCTGAGGAAGTCAGATGACGTTGTTGTTCTTCTCATGCCGCAGTGCAATTTGCCTTCAGGTGTTCTGAGTGGGGATGATGAAGCAGGAGGAAACAAACATGGTGTAACTGCAGCTCCAGGCCTAATTCTTCCTTTCTGGGCAATTCTGGTGACACAGGACAAACATGGACCACATGGGACAGCAAATCCTGCTCTACCATCAGACACTATTAGTTAATTAGGACCTTTAAAGCAAATTGCAGGGTTAGTCCTGCAACCAGGAGGTGTCTGTCAGAAACCTGACTCCAGACCTGCCTTTCTCTTTTGCAGGACCAGTACATGTTCCTGTACACGTGCATCCGGGACATCGTCGCGCAGAAACAGCCCTAGCACCACTCGGCACTACCTGGCACTGTCCTGCCCTCCACCTCTGTGGGACGCTGTCCGGAGCCAGGAGCTGGGGCGAGAGCACCACGGGGCTCCTGGCACAGAGCGAGCCCCGCAGCAAGAGAGGACCCACCGCGGCACTGCCGCCAATGCTTCCTACATGGTGTTAGCAGTGACATGGGGACTCCTGAGCAGATGGGCAGTGCTGTCCTGCCACGCACTGCTGCAGCCCCTCGGTGCAGACACGGTGAGGGGTTGTGTGGGATGCTCTCCTGCTTTGGCCATGTCCTGGGATTTCTGGTGCCTGGAAGGTTTGTTAACCCCACTGCATTACGCAGCACCAGCTGTGGGGCCCTGCGGTACCCTTGCCCCTCAGCACAGAAGGGCTGTGAACAACCTGGGCTTGTTCCTGGGCAGCCCAGGTACCCACAGGCTGCTGAAGTCTAACGTGAGCACTGGGCACCACGTTCTCTGTACAATTGCGGGTGCAAGGCGTGCTGAGGTCTCAGACACCGCTGTGGGCAGAGCGTGGTGGGAGCTGGCTTGTCTCAGCTGGTGGATCAGTCTTAGGTACAAACAATAAACAGCCCTAGGAAAGAGTGCACTCATAAGGGTGGGTCGGCTTTTGTGGGGTCTCAGTGATGCCGAGGCCTTCCCCTGCTGCAGCAGAGGAAGGAGCAGCTGTGTGCCTAGCCATGGGCAGAGGATGGGGTGCCCTTGGCCAGTCCAGATACTGCAGCCCAATGCACACAGCAGCTTCTGCTCACTGTCATCTGCTACTGTTACTGAGGCAACACTTCTGCAGTGACCCTCCAACCCACCCACAGCTTCATGACGAAGAGACATATTTACTGATGAAGCCTGGGCTTGAAGTTATGAATCTACTGGCTCCCAAGAGCCAAGGACCAAGACAAAGCCACTTGGTCCAGCTGACATTCTGGCAAGTAGCTGGCAACCCTGTGGCTTACTGCAGAGCACTGGTTGCTGCTCCAGGAACTGGGTTGTCACATGTAGGGACACCGCTGCCCTGCAAGCAGGGATGGCCATGTGCAGGCTGAAATTGCAAGTAGCAACTTGGATGGTTGAGCTCCAAGTGCAGGTCAGAAGGAAGAGTTCAAAAAAAAGCATGGTGATCATATTCCGAGGGTAGAAAAAAACTATCTGGGAACCTGCTTATCCTTCACCCTTTCAGGCAGCATGGCATTATGGTACAGCCTCAAAGCAGCACCCCTGTCCCAGTCTGGGCCCACACTCCTACTCACAATACCATGCCCTGCGGGAGCTGCCTTGGGTGAGGAGGCACAACAGCTGCCATGAGGAGGTCTCAAGACCTTCTGCAAGGAGTAGACAGCTCCACATGGGGGAGCGAGTTGGCCACTCATCCTCCTGCCCCTACTGCCCCTACTGTCCTACAGACAGCTTCTCCCTCTTCCAAAATAAGGATGCTGCTGTCTGCACCCCAGAGTGGGACACGCAGGGCACCTAAGCATGGGCAACCAGCAGCCATCCCAGCACTGGGATGATGCCTCAGTTGCAACGGGGTTTGACCCCCTCCTCCCAGATAATGTTTTCTCCTTGGCAGTTGCTGCACCCACCCAACTCCTGTCCCCACCACCCACCAGTGCAGTGCAGCTGCCAGCCATATGTTCAGGCAGGGGTGGGAATCTGCCCGTTGCCCTTTGCACTGCCCACGTGTAGAAACAGGCAGCGCACAGCTGGGTAGGAGCAGCTTCTCCATGCACACAATCTATCTTCCGTACTGCAGGTGGGGCTTCTCTGCTGCTCAGTCCCCTTTGCCATCTCCTCCTTCCCTCCATTCCCTGCTCTGCTCCCAGCTCCAAGCACTCATGGGATAAAGGAAACCAAGATGGTGCAGAGCCTGGGCCCCATACAGGGCTGTTTTTTCCCTCACTGTTCCCCCCGCCCTGGGCACTCTGTGTGTGCAATGGTCTCTTCACCACACGTCAGAGCATCCTGAGTAGCCCATGACCACCCTCATTCACCCTGACCTGGTAACTCCTAAACTGTGCTTCTGCTGCGGGATTTGTAAGTGTCGCAGTAAGGAAATGTTTGCTCCCAGTGACCCCCCCCAGCCCAGTAAGCAGGATTGATGGGGTCAAGCTGTTTGCTGCTGATGAGGTGTCTGCAGTTTGTAGCAGCAGCCACCTGCCATCTTCTGGGGCACCGTGGGAGAACGCATCAGTGCATGCTGGAGGCCTGACATAAAAGCAAGCAAACCGCAAAATGAGACCTGCTCCAAAGAGCGACTGTGGAGAATTTTGGGTTGCTGATAGGCTGGTGAGGGTTAGACCTGCCCAGCAGCAGCACAGGATCTCACCGGTGTTGAGGGCTTTATCCCAAGAGCCCCCAAGAAGGTGCTGTCTCAAAGACCATGTGTCCTGCTGCCACATGCACATGGAACCATCCTTCTTAGATGTCCATCAGAAACAACCCTGGTGTCCAGCGTTCACCCTCCAGCTCCAGCCAGCCTTAAAAATAATTCCTGGGCTACAAGACAGTAGCCTTTCTGCCAGGACCTGCTAGTCCACAATCCTCTAACAAACCCCTACAAGGACAGTGACAGTGCTGGTACTTCCAGACCAGAGGCCAAATCCCGTCCACTTGTCAGAGTCCTCACTGCCTTAGCCTCAGCACAGCTGACCTCCAAAGCGCACAAAGGCAGAGGTCCCTGTGCAGGAAAAGGACTGGTGCTCATCCCCTCAAATGGGAGAGGTGAAACAGACCTGGATCAATGTCATCTCCCTGCTGGTGCTGTTGGACACAGCCCAAGACTCGCATTGGCTATGCATGGCCCAGAAACCCCAGATGCTGAGCGTGGTTACATCTCAAAGGTGTGTGTAGATGTGAGCTTTAACCTGGTCTCCAATAGGCTCTTGTTCAAAGCATGCAGTCTCCACTGAACACTGAGAAGCATTCTATCTGTATTTCCCAAGATGGTTTATGATATGTAAAACACCTAATATTCACAGTCTCAGAAGATTTCAGGAATACCTGCAGAGCACCGTGACCTGGGAAGTGGGGCCAGCTGCAGTGATAGTGAAGATGTAAAGGAGGAGCCATTGCCAGGAGCTAGCAGGAGCCTTGTGAGGGGCACAGAAGCAGGATTTCTGGGTCGTCATTGCTCCTTTGGCTGTTCGTCACCCCGCAGTAGCCTGGGGTTCTGCACTGACAAGCCCTCCCTTACTCTGCCAAGCACAGCTATCGGGGTCTCCCAACAGCCTGGCCAGGACTGCATCCTCAGAAAGGCACAGCTGCCAAGGATAAGGAGAGGCAGGAATTCCCCATCTTCTTTTCTGTTTTTCTGCAATCAGAGCTACCCTGTGGCTTGCAGAGTCATTATGCCTGGGGCTTTGCTCAAAGCCATATTCCCCATGGAGAGGGTCTAGGTCTGGCTCTTCAGCTTGTGGCACAGGAGAGAGGCCTCAGATGGGGACAGTATTCCAGGGACTGCTTGTGGGCTCTTGCCTTTCATGGAGAAGAGCAGGACCACATCCACATGAGATGACTTTGCCACCCCCAAGTTCATCCTTTGCTGATGGCAGTGACTGAGTAAGATGGGGAGTGAGTTCTGCTGGCACGCACCCCACCCCACCCCTCACCCCAGCGGGGCTCAGTTCAGCACAGCACTACCCATCCACCTTGACAGATGGGCTGCTGCACCAGGATCTTTCTACACTCCTTGGGAAAGCGCTCATGGGTCTTCTGGTCCATGCAGCCATCTGGCACAGCTACACATACCCAGGTAGGGCTGATGCATGGACCCAGGGCTCACGGCACAGAGTTGTGAGGAGCACCGGCTCCAGTCATAAGGAAGCAAGTGAAAGCCACCGTGGAGGTTGCATGTTGCTGTCTGCGGAGCTTCCAGTACAGGAGCAAGTGATCCCACAGCCCTCACATCTGGCTAGCACAACACAACAGTGTTTTCAGCAGAACCAGCAGCCGAGATGAACCTGCAGGCATCTGCAGCTGCTCTGGCAGGTATGAAGGGACATTCTCATCAATGGGATGAGGATTTGTCACGCAAATGGGCTGACAGGTTTCACCCAGCGAGTTCGGTATGGCTGCGTCTGTGGCACAGCCCGCTGCTCTGCGTTTCACATCCAGTCTAACGGGATGCTGACTTGGTGACGATGATGAATTTACGACCTCCCACCCACTGCTGCAGCGGAGTCTGGAGCCACAGATGCTTACAGAGGGTGTCGTGGGAGCTGTGGTTTGGATGAATAATTTTCCAGCCCTGCAGCTCAGAGCCACAATACCCAGAGGGGGGGAGAGAGACAACAAAACAGTAAAACAAAACAAGCCTCCAGTGCGGGCCGCCCAGCGAGTTCTGGACCGTGTCATGTTGTTCTTCATATTTAGCCTGCTTCAGTCTGGCAGCGTCCAGCCACCACCCTCCTCCATCAGCCCCGTGCAGAGGTCAAGACCCTGGAGATGAGCAGGACCATGTACATTCGGACCCCCCTTCACACCTTCCCTGCCTTCCCATGGCTGCCAGAGCAGAGGCAGGCTGGGTCAGCATTGCCAAGTGACAGGAGAGCCAGGGATACCCAACCCTCACATCTCCTGCAGCCGGGGGAGCTTGCTGGTGGCTGCTGGACCACCACAGCTCCTTGATCCCACAGCTTCTCCACTCACTGACTCTGCCCTAGGCTCTCCCTGTCCTCTGCTCCCTCCAGGGCACAGAGAGTCCAGCAGCTGCCACCTTTTCACCCAACACAGTAGCAGGACATTGCTCCCACCACAGGGAGCCCATGGCATCCTGCTGCATCCCAAGCTGGCGCCAGGCTGTGTGGTGCCATGGTGTGGGGATGACCACTGTTCACTGTCTCTTCCACCTCAGCTGTACTAGCACCAGGGAGCAGGAGGGTTGCAGCCTGTTCCTCCCCAGGATGTCCAACATCAACTCTCATCAGCTACTGCTGTCAGCCACCTCCTGGAGAGCGGAAGCTCTGGGGACAGATAGATTCAGGGCAGGTCTGAGCTGGAAGGGGAGTTTCTCCTGGGACAGACAAGTAGGAGCAGAGCTGAGGTTTCCCTCTTTGACACCCTGCTGTTGTATGTGCAGGCCTTGCCGTGGCTTTGGCTCCCTGACCCAGATGATACAGGAACTCCAAAAGGGAAGGTCTTCATGCATGTGCGACACTGAACCAGGTGTCTGGTCCACCTAACAGGTCTTCTACCTAGATCTGCACCTCTGTCCCTCTTCTCTGCAGGGCATGGAGCCACCAGGCTCCCCCATGGCTTTTTGCAAGCAGTGCCTCCCAGAGCAAAGAGTTAAAGTGCAGCTGAGACTTGTGCTATCCTGTGCCCTGGGCATAAGGGAGGAACCGTCCCTGTCCCACTCTGTGTGACTTCATTGGCACCGGACCTTCCTGCCACCAGGTAGCACAGATGGACCAACATGCTGGGCACTGGGGCTTTCTGCTTGTTTGCAAGTGTTTGCATTTACATTTTGGAAAGCCTCTGGGAGCCCTTGCTGGGCCCAGACTCACCCACAGCCTGACTGTGGTATTTCAGCCTTTGGATGGCCCCGATGGGAGCAGGGGCACAGGGAACATTCCTCTGGCCTTTGCCCTTGCGCCCGACCTCAAATGGCTCCCCAGGGTATGCCTGGGGCTTACAGACACATCCAAGCACCAGACTCTTGGCTCCCACTGCATTGAGCCCATCCCTGCTGGTTTGGGCCACATCCTGCTCTCCTCAGAGCCTGGAGGACCAGCTCCAGGAGGAAACAGGGTTGGCAAGAAAGTCTGGAGGGCTTCTCTTATAGAGAGATCATGTCCCAGGAGTGTCCTCTCCACAGAGGTGTCATAGATGAGGTGGATCAGTGCGTGCCCTGGTACACACAGGCCAGTCGTGGTGACGCCTATTTTTCTCCAGTGTCTCTGTGCTTTGTGAGACTGCCTGGGACTCTCTGCTTCTCCTCCTTCCCCTGCAAGCCCCTCTGGAGGGGCTGCGTCTCTGTTGTCCTCTCCAGTGTGCGGCACAGTGGGGTCTGGGTTCTTGCTGTGACCTTGGCAGTGAAAACCAGTCAGCGTCCCCCTGGTCTGTAGTAGGGACTGGTTGTCCTTTGAGATCAACGGCCAAACTGGAATTCTACTGGGGTGATCCTGAAGCCTCTGAAGTCCGGAAGGGAATAAAAAGAGGGCACGAGCAGTTGTCCCATGGGAACAGGCCTGAAGACACACACTTGAGGCCCTGGCACATGCTGAGGACAGTAATAAACAGTCTCCAGCCCTTTGGCTCAGCTGGCACAACCTGTCTGCCAGCTTGGGAAGGTCCCTGGCTGGATGTCCAGGGCATCAGCAGCACCTTGGGAGGAGTGACAGCTCCGCACTGCCCATCACCTCCCTCCACTCTGCAGGAAGAGCATTGCTGAGTGACGAGGTCAGAGTCCAACAAGTTGTCCTCTCTGGGTCCACAGTCATTTTGGCTCTGCAGGAGGGGACATCAGTGCCTCTTGTAAGGGTTTAGCTGCAGCCCTACCTTTGCTGTATCTCCACAACTTTGTTATCATTTAAACTCCAACAGCTCTAACAAGCCTTGCCAGCCACAGTTCACAGCCCAAAGCTTGTTTGGCATTTCATTTTTGGTCCACAGAGAGGATTTGGCCGGCTCTGGTACCCAGAGTCCCAGCTCTCCTCAGGTCCAAGGCTGAGATCCAGAGCCAGACCACCTCGAACATGTTATGGTAGCATGAATAACGCAGCCCTTTCCCACCACCCGTGCCTCTGATGACTAGACGCAATAATTGTACTTGCAGTAGCTCACATGAGCTGGACCCTGTTCCCCACTTAGACTGTACTCTCAGTTTTCCCAAGTTTTTTTTTTTCCTGCTTTTAAGCCAGCTGTAGGAAGACCTGTTAGCTACGCGCTGTGGAGGCAGCAGGAAAAATATCACCTGGGAGGTCACCTGCCACCCAGAGGTGCCACGCGCCAAGGTGTCATCCTCAGCCAAAAACCCCCGGTGTTTGATGCCAGAGTCTCAGCCCCATCTGTTAAAATCAGGTCTCTGTGAATGGGGGGTGCAGCAGACCGTGTTGGGGAGCCCGGCTGGGACAGCCACAGGTGAGCAGATGGTGCTTGCTGTGGAGCAGTGCTCTTCTCATCCTGTCTCCCCAAACCGCAGCCTGCCACTAGAGGACAACACCCAAACACGTGTGAGCCTTGCAGAAAAACATCCACTTGTGTTAATAGGAATGAGCTGGATCTGCAGCTCCCGGTGCCTTTAATAAGGGCACGGTGCAGCCCGCACTACTTGCAGCAAGCTGCAATTTCAGTGAGAGCTGGATGAAAAGTGACACTTCCACCCCAGAGGGACTTATTTGGAAATTCCAGGTTTACCATGGAAACATCAAAGTTCTCTGGTCCAAATGACTTTATGTCCAGACTCTTGATTTTGCCAGGAGCCAGACGACACGCTGAAATAAGTGAACACTTTGAATATTAACGTCTATTATCAGGTCTCAAAGAAATGAGACATGGAAATGAAACACCACAGCCAAGCTGGAAAAAAAAAAAAAGCAAACAGTAAAGTCAAAGCAAAGTGAGACACGCAGAGCAAAGCCCTCCAACTTCAGGCTGTGTTGCTCCAAAAACAATGTGAAAAATGTCATTGCAGTCAGTGCCTTCCTGAGGAAATGGGTCTATTTCAGTGGAATGGCAGTTTTCAATAGGAATCTCTTCAGTGTGATCTTTTTAAGAGTTCTATTAATAGTAGAGCCAGTAATAGCTCAGCCAGAGCTCTGGATGCCCAAGGAGAATTCACTGAGGATTGTCGGGAGCTCGTAATGCGGTTGGTGTCTGACTGGTTAGGCTGGAGAGAGAGACGGGGAAAAGGTAGATAAAAGCTGCTGTTGCAGCCAGGAGCAGAGCGATAGGCCTGACGCTTTCTCCAGACTGACACCAAATTCCTAGCTGCTGTCAGAGCAAATCTGGCCATTTCAGGCCGTGCTAAAGCCCCATGTCAGGGCTGGAGGGGAAGCTTGTCAAGGAACCCAAGGAGGAACCCTCTCGCTAAGGAGGGATTCCCATTTCCCCACCAAGCCCTCCTCCATCCCAGCAGTGTTTTACATTTGGAGCTGTCAAAACACATTGCAGACATTTGATTCATGACATCTCCAGAATTGCTTATGGTGTAAGCGGCTTAATTCCAATTAAATCAGTTCCTGTTCTTAGACCAAAACCCTCACTCCTCTGCACTCAGTGACGAAGTTTCCACTGACTTCAGCAGTGATAGGATTCCAGTCCTGAAACTGCGGGATCTGACCGGACTTTGCAAACGGCTTTGCAAATCAGATTTCAGATCCTGCATCACCCAGCCCAGGAGCCCTCAGCCAGGGTCTGTGCATCAGCCCTGAACCCTGAGCTCAATCCTGAGCAGGTTTTTTTTGGACAAGATACTCACTACGGCTCAAAGTCCTCGAGACACCTCAGCCATGGGTTAGCTGGAGGTTTTTAAGCCTCCCACTTTGCAGGCTCACCAGATAACTCTCCCACCTCTTTTATCCTCAGATAATGGGTTTATCAATTAGGAAACTCTTTTGCCAGAAGGCAAAGCACTTTCAGAGGAAACGGGGCCATGAAAACTGTCTCCCAGTCTGCGCTTCAGCCATGCAGCATCTCACCGCAGCATGGCTACAGCCAGAGGGGTGACTTTGTGGGTGCGCTTTGCAGCCACCCAAACCTGGGCCTTTTTCTCTGCCCCATTCCCTTCCTCCAGCCATAGCTGGAGGGGAGGCAGAGGGAGGAACATACCGGCTCTGAGAGTCCAGACCCACCTCAAGCCCAGTGGTCAGCTGTCTTTCTGCAGTGTGAGAGACCCATGTTCAGCTGCCGTCCCCATTGCAGACAAGATGCATGGCCCTGTGCAGACAGATGCAGCATGGTTGAAGCTGTGGGGCCAGACTCAGCCCCTATCACCAAACCAACCACCACGGGAGGACAGCCATCACCCCAACCAGCGGCATCACGCTGACCATGAACGGCCAGTGGCTGCAATCAGCAGGGAGGAGCAGAGAGGCCACACAGAGCTGGCCTTTGCAGCCCTCTCCCATTGCAGACCCAGCACCCTTTTCTAAGCAGGTGCTTCTGCTGCCCCAGAACTCAGTAGCTCCTCAACACCCCAGCAACCAGAAATCCTGTTTTGATACCCGTGCCACGTGTTTCAGGACAACCCAAGGCCCTGGGCTGGGCTGGCACAGGCAGTACCCCCCAGCTAAGCCAGACCTGCTCCCTTCTGCATGATGGAGCTCCAGATGACGTGGCTTCAAGCCCCCACTCAACAGCCTCTCTACTTTGACCTCTGACCACTTCACTCAAAGTTAAAAGAGCTCTTGGAGAAACCAGCCACCTGCTCCTGGCATCAATGCAGCGCAGCTCCTGCAAACACAGCTCACACATGCAGCTGACCTGGATCTGGGCAAAACTAAGCGAGCAGCGTGGCTGCAAGAGCAATGCATCCCACCGTCCCGGAGAGCGCTCGGGAGAGGTCCCCCACTGAGCTCAGCACCACAACACTGCTGCTCCATCCTTCTGCACCTCCCACCCAGGCCCTGCCCCGTGCATGGGACAGGAACAGGGCTGCTCCTGAGCAAGGGTCAGACCACAGGACAGACAGACCTACAGCCCTGGGCACGGTCGCTCCCAGCAAACAACTTTTGTGAGCTCCTCAACTCCCTTCTCCCCAGCTGCACCCTGACTTTCCAGTTGCCGCTGGGTTTAGCAGCCAGCACAGACACACAGAGCCCTTTATCTGGGGTTGTATTTCAGCGTCCCAAAGTCTGGAGCCCTTGAAGTGCTGGTTGGGTCCTCCTGCCTCCCTATTTATACTCCTCTGCCCTGCCGGAGCCAGCTCTGCCTTCCCCTGCCCTGCTATCTCACAAAAACGTTGTTACAAAACAAGCACAGGTCCGGGAGCTATGAACAGGTCTTTATTTGTTGAGGTTTCTTTTTTTTTTTTTTNTAAGAGAGAGAGAGAGGGAAAGAGTAGAAAGTTTAACTCCTCCCATTGGAGCGTCTCACGCCCCTGCCCAGCCCTTGAAACCCAATAACCAAGATCATTCAACAATGCCTTCCCGTCCCTGGCTGCATCCTTACCACACTCCGACCTGCAGCAGATACCCTGCCCGCTGCGTGCGAGGCAGCGGGATCGCTCCCCTCCATCCAGCTCAGCCCCGGGGTCGCGACGAGCCGGCGGCACCTCGCACGGTCCCCGCAGCTGCAGCCAAGGCGAGGATGGACAAACTCTTCTTCTGGGGCGTTCTTCTGGCCTCCTCTGCCCGCTTCCAGGCGCTGCCGGCAGAGCAAGGTGCTGCGCCCTCGTGCCCACCCCAGTGCCACTGCGAAGAGGATGGCATCATGCTCTCGGTGGATTGCTCCGAGCTGGGGCTTTCGGAGGTCCCTGCCAACCTGAGCCCTCTAACAGCTTACCTGTAAGTACAGCCCTCGCTGTTTCTTTCGCAACGTTTGCTTTGGACCCCTTCGTCAGTCGCAACTTTCCTCCAGCTTGGAAGTTTGTGCCACATTTTCCAGAAATTAAATTTACTCTGGAAATTAGAAGCAAAACAAAACAACAACAAAAAAAGGCAGCTATTACTCCAGGACCTGCCAAGCTAAGCCAGCTCCCCCTCCTCCCTGCGCCCCTCTGCAAACGCTGTTTATATTGCGATGTTATGCATGCTTTGCTTCTTGATTACAGTGGATCAGAGGAGCTGATTTGCTGGGTAGATTCTGATTGTCTGAGAACATAATGGAGTATTTATACTGAGCAATTAGTGCAAACTGCTCTGGGATCCTTCTGTCAAACATTTCAATAGCTGTGATAAGTCATGGCTTTCGGGGGTTTGGTTTGAGCCGGCCACCAGCAGTGTCCAAGTTGCTTCTTTAAAATGAAAATTAAAGTGTTATAAGAAGTGTAGTGGCTTTGGTAGGTTTTTTGGGTTTGGGGGGGTTTATTTTATTTTATTTTATTTTATTTTATTTTATTTTATTTTTCATTTAGAAATTCTTAATTATATGACTGTTTCCCATCCTTTCTGATATTAATACCCCAAAGGGTTAAACTACCACAGGGACTGGTGGGGTCGTTTTTAGCCCCAGAGATGGTCTCGGTGGTGCCATCCGACTAGTCATGACTGAGGATGTCCCCAGGGTGAACGAGGGACTCCATGGAAGGATTTCAGGATTTGACCAGGAGAGGAAACACCTCTCTCAGGGAGACAGGTTGGTCCTAGGGAAGATGCTTGGTCCATTTATTCACAGAAAGTGCTGCAGCCACCAACCTCAGCTGTGCAGCAGGTGGGCTGGTGAGGACGTTGGCTTTCCCGGTGAGGGATGCAGCTAAGGAGCTGCCAAGGGAAAGCTGTGTGTGCCATAATTGCTGAGGACAACGGGTAGCCCCCAGGCAGTGCTGGGGATGTTCGCTTCGTGCTCATGGTGCTGAGAGGGGGCTTGTATCCAGGGGTAGCGTACAGACCGTGTTGCTGGTTTTCTGGTGTTCCTGGATTGTCCTGAGATGCTGTTACAGCTGAGCACCCTAACCTGTTCAGGAAGGGCTTTGCAAAGCCGGGTCAAAGCTGCCACAGCGGGATAAGAGAGTCTCTGCTCATCCTGCTTGCCTGAGAAGCACATTGCTCCGTGTCCTGTGCCAACCACTGGATATCCAGAGCTGTATGGGGTCAGCTGAGAAAGAAATATGACAGGAAAGGACAATTTTCACTGCAGAGTGTGAAAGATGAGAGAACTGTGTAATGCAAGCTGTATTTCCCTGGGAGAGAGAACCACAGAGCATTTGTCACATGAGGTGTGTCCTGTATAGAGCTATCCCCCCCCTGCCCCACGCACACACTGGGGCCAAGTTTGGAGCCAGCTGCTTATACGTGAAAAGTCACTATAGCTCTTGAGCATGTCCCGATGGAGACGGTTAAAAACACGCGGGCTCTGAGCGTCGGAGGCTGCAGAGGTTTGCAACACTGATGCTAACGCAAGGACAAGTGTCAGGCACCCACTCCTCCGACGCTGTCATCGCAAGCCGGAGCACCCGTGGCTGCCCATCATCTCTGCAGAGCTGTCCCCTGGGATGGGAGCCCAGAGAGCTCCGCTGCCTGAACCAAGGGGCCTCTCGATGTTAAACGGTTCTCATTGCCCCATTTGTCCCGGTCCTGGCGATCGGAGCAGGGACACAGAGCCCCGGGCTACGGATCCTGCGCAGACCGGCAGCAGGCGGGTGCTTAAAGCTGCTCCTGGCCTGGTGCGGCAGGTGACTCCGGGTTTGGCTGGGACCCGTTCCCCGGGACAGCCCCGGGACGGCCCCCGCTCGGGAGGGTGTCCGGCTGCTCGGCACGGCACGGCACGGCGCGGCTCGGCTCGGCGCGGCTCGGCTCGGCGCGGCTCGGCTCGGCTCGGCTCGGCTCGGCGCGGCTCGGCTCGGCTCGGCNGTTCTCCTCCCCGCCGTAGGGCTGGACCTCTTTGGGGAAAACCAGCGCGTTTGCTGCTGTGCTGTTAAACGCTGCTGGTGAATTAACACATAATGTCCCAGAGGTAGGAGGGCAGGATGAATTAGGAGTTATTGGAGGAGGATGGAGAGCTGGGTTTCTCCTGTTTCTGATACTGCCTTCCTGTGCTACCTTCAGTAGTCAGCTAAGGTTAGTTTCTCAGTTATCAGGTGGGCAGTCAGGGCTGGTTTTTCAAAGCAAATCAGCATAAATTGTGTGGGAAGTATGGATATTCGACAGAGACCTAAGCTCTTCTTGTAAATTCAGGCTTTAAATCCACATTCAGATATGTAAAGAAATGCCTAAATTTTTTGGGGGGGCTGCAAGTGCTGAAAAGCAGCCCTGTAATGGCGACGAGGAACGTGGACCTAAAGGGCAGCTGCTCCCAAAACTTTCCAGCTCCTTTGCTCCATGCCCTGTCTTCTAAGCAAATTACTGGTACTCCTTTCTGTAAAGAGCAGGGCTCCCTCAGGTGCAAAATAAAGGATCCTCATAATAACCTCTGATTAGACACTGCCTCACCACTAATGAGCTCCCATTCATGCCCCATCCTGACAATGCTGTGCCTCCACCATGCCCGTCTCTCTCCAGGAACCCTGTCCTTGCTCACTCTTGAACCACCCTGAACTCGAACGTGATCCCACCCATCCAAACCCCAACTTTTCCAACGGAAAAGCCACTGGTGAGCTTGGAGCTGTGGGTCACCTCTTCCCAGGGCCGCCTCTCCGGTAGGCTCTCAGACACGCTGGTGTCTCGTTGGCAGCCCCGGAGAGGCCCCAGGCAGGCCGTTCAGCTGGGGGTTGTCCACGTTAGGTGACAGGTCCCTGCTGTCTGCATTGCTCCTACAGCCTGAGCTCGGTCAGGGCTCACACTGGCTCAACAGCCCGTTTCTCTGGTGCAGCACGGACCATCCTGCCTGGCTCATCACACGAGGGCTGGCAAAGAGCTTCTTAGTGTGTGACATATTTGGGGGGGTGAACTGTGTCTTAGCCTGATGGACTCTAGTCATGAAACACTGAAGGTCAGCATACCCTCTCCTGTTCAGGTACGTCCAGATACTCTAGGGTCTATATCAACCCAAAAGAGTTGAGCTATTCAGAGAGCAGATTTAACCTTTAGCTGATATGCCAGTAAGCCCTGACAGCGGCGTGTCAAATATCGCGTCTCTGTCTTCCACGGCCATCACCATATGTAAGGGAGTTGCTTTCGGGGCTGGCAACAGAGATGGGCTGATGGAGTCTGTCTGGACAGGACAGCAGTAAGCTGAGAGTGCAGAAGGAGAGTGGAGCTGCGAAGGGGAAGGTTCCTGAGCAGCAGAGGAGACTGCACGGAGGAGGACAGGAAAATGGGAGGAGCTGCTTGGTACTCAGAGTATTAGCTTAGCTTCGATCGCTGGCACCACTGCAAACCCCGCGTGTGACCTGGTTGAGCAGCTCCGCCTCAGATTCCTCAGGGTATGGAAGTGCCACATCACATGGGAGTTCAGTCCCCGGCTGTCCCCGTGCCTGTCACCCACTGCCTGAGCCCTGGGATCAGGGCTGTGGTTAGGTGCAGGTGCTCAGCACAGCCCTCTGCCCCAGGTTGGCATCCTGACCTCCCTGTCCCCCCCCATCCCCTGGCAGAGGGGACTACTGGCAATGCTGGGGGCTGAACGATACTCTCAATTTGTTCAGGCTGCTCCTGTTTCACCAAAAAAAAAAAAAGACACCATGTTGTTGATGCCTGCCAGGTCCCTCCTAGGGACATGCTGACCTGTCCAACCATAGCTGACAGGAAATAGGGGGCTCAGATGAATGAAGTGCCCGTACTCAGCAGAGGACACCCTCGGTAGTACCTGAAGATGGAAGGATGACAGCAGTAGTGTCATGGTCACACATGCAGATCAGTTGGCCAGACAGCACACACGTGCCCTGGCCAACCTGCACACCTCTAGGCTGGAAGTTACACATCTTGCAGTGCCTTATCCCCAGCCTGGACTAAGGGAGCTGGAAGGATTGCCCAGAATCTTAAAATATCTTAGGCAGGAAGACACCTCTGGAGGTCTCTGATCCACACTCCTGCTCAAAACAAGTCCAGCTTGTGAGATTGGTCAGGACCTTGTCCAGCAAGGTTTTGAGTATCTTTAAGATTCCATCACCCTTTCCCCATGTATTTTTTTTTTAATATCTAATTGCAATTTCCCATGCTCCAACTTGTTCCTGTTACCTCTCATCCTTCCCCTGCACAACTCCAAGAAGAGTTTGGCTCCATCTTCTCTACACACTCCCAGTTGGTAGTGAAAAACAGCAATAACATTCCTCTGTTTCTCCTTCTCTTGTGAAGACTGGTCAAACCTACTTGTATGAGCAGTGCAGGGTGTGATGTGGGAGAGGAGAGCATGCAGGGTAATGAGGATATCGCAGTGGAAGTGATAAGGATGAAGGACATACAGGATACCAGACATCAGTAGCACCATGGCTCAAAGATCAGCTGGAGGAGCCATCCCCCCCTTCCCCAGGGTCCCAGGTCCCCACCGCACCATAGAGGGGCCAGGCTCTACCCCTGCTCTGTGCCCCATCCCCAGAAGCATTGGTGACCACTGTGTCCTTGTCCCAGGCCCCATGCACACCTTGCAGTGAAGCCACACGGCCCCTGCACAACTCACTGCATGCAATGCTGTTGTTCTGTCCTGGAAAGTCAGCAAAGACCCGGGGCACAAGACAGGTGATGAGGCTGTCAGGCTGTTGCTGTCACAGCAGGATTTGGGGGGGAAGAAAGAGCAGCAGAGTCTGGCTGCTCCCAGATCTCAGGAGGCTGCCCAGACAGAAAGCTTCTCATTCCCCACGCTGTTTGCATTGAAGTGAATGGGATCATGAGCTCTCAGGGCTGTTCTCACCTTGCAGAGACATTTTGAGCTGTTGAATGGAATTTAGCATGCCACTGGGAGTCTGGGGGCCCCACATCACCCATGGTCTCCTCTGAGCTGCCTTCTGGGATCAGGTGCCACATGGACCCGTGATACGGATCCCCAGGAGACAAGGATGCTCAGACATGAAGCCAGGCAGACACTTCCCTGGTCACACAATGCTGCATCCAGTGCAGGGGAAGAGTGAGTGGACGATGAGTCTGTCTTTATATTTGCATTTTCTAAGCACCCACAAACCTCTGGGTAGGTGAGCAGGGTTTGAAGGCTGACTACAGATCTAAAGCTGACTCCTGGAGCAAGACAAGCAGCAATGCTGAACGGAGCTCCCCTCAGCCTGAAACCCTCCCTAGCTGTCTGCCCCTCTGCAGCCCCCACCTTGGGACAACCCCCACTACAGTCACCCAAAAATGGGATGCATCCCAAGAGCGGGGACACCAGCAGAGGGACAGGATCAGTGGCTGATCCATGGGAGCCTGGGCAGGCGTTGCAGCTGCAGGGAGGGGTGTTGGTGTTAAAGGTATGGCTGGGCTTGCAGGGAGCTGACAAGGAGGTGGGATGTCCTGCAGGGATGACAGGGACTTCTGTGCACCTTTGGGTGTTAGGTGACAGTCACACACCCTGGGGAGACAGAGGGAGCAGCCAAAAATACAGACAGCACAAAATCCCAATGCAAGGTATAAATCAAATCCTTCCTGGGGGGCAACCCTGCTCTCCTGCCCCAGGTAATTTTCCAAAGAGCAGTGAGTCACCGTCCCGTGGCTGATGCTTGCCCAGTGCCAGTGCCCATCCACAGCCTCTTCCTCATGCCATGGTCACCACAGAATCCCAAACATTGTGCCAGGACCCATCCGAACACACCACAAAGGTGCAGACTCACCCCAAAGAGCTTCCAGACCCTCCTGCTTCTCACGCCACAATAGAGTACTGGATTTCCCAAGTCAGCCCCAGGTCCTGGTGGCCAGTGTGAAGGGCTGGCTCTCTGCTTGATCTTCTTCCCTGCTGGAAGACTAATGGGAAATGCCACTCCTGCCCCATACAGCCAGAAGTCCACAGTCTTGCCCTCGGAAATGCCCAGTACACCTGGGAGAACGGCAGACATAGCAGGAACCTTGGGGTTTCAGATGTGGGATGTATGGCTGGTGAGAGGCATTAGAAGAGCTGGGCTCTGACACACACTCTGCAGTGAGTTCACAGGTTTATGTTCACCATTTAACAGCTTTGAGGCACTTTTTTTTCCCCCACCCCTAAAATATCAGGGATAACAAGAGTTTTCCACCCTCAGGGATTTGGTTTCCTCCAAAAAGGCCCTACAAACACCATCTGCAGACCCTGCTGACTCCATATAGGCACTCCACAAGGACACAGGCATGTTCTGCATCCTTATTGCATCCAGCAGGATTTCAAGGGGGCTTTAAGGTCAGGACTCCTGCGTTCAAGTCCAACTACCCAGCACCCCAATTATCACCTCAGGGTCTCCTGCGGCTGACGGTGGCTTTTTGCTGGCATGCTGCAATGAAGATCCCATGGGGGAGCGTCTCCCAGAATTAATGACTGCCGACACGTTGGGATACCCAAGTAGGCTGAGCCAAACCAAGATCTGCTCGAGTCCCAGGTATCAGGGAGAGCTGCTGGCAATGAGTCTGACACTGTCTCTGGCAGGTGCTTCCCTTCTGGAGAAGGCAGATGAAAGCTAACCAGAAGCAGTACAATTCCTGCCCCTGTGCTCCCCAGCCTGTAATGAGGAGAAAACCAAACTGAGCAGATTTGGGATCAGGCACAGCTTGGGAATGGCTTGTGAGAGAAACTGAAAAGCAACCTGGAAAAACCACAGCTACTGAGTGTGTGCTTCCAAATGGCCTTTTGTATCCCCTAGGCATCGTGCAACTCTCACTCCAGCCAACACCTGAAATTTCCCAGTTCCTTGGCCCATGGCAGTGCTCGGAGCGCTGCTGGTTTAGCATCAGAAAGCAGAGGACCTTCATCCCTGCATCGCTGTCATGAGCCTGATGTTGCAGATGCTGCATGGTGGTGTGCCTGGGCTCGAGGCTCGGGGCAGAGCAGTGGGAACACGCTGAAGCTCCAGCCAGCAGACAAAGTGGTGGTGAGGGAGCCAGTGTCCTGGGGGGATTGGCAAAGCCGGAATTGCGGGACCATTAATAGTGAAGTCAGTCCTAGAGCTGCCTGAAGAGCACATTTGGTGGGATGATTTTTCCAAGCAATACTTCATTTCATTGAAAAGGAAAAGCTTAATGAAAATGGAATGCTGTTCATGGGACTATGAATGAATCAAGACAGATTATTTCAAGGTTTTCACTTCATGGTGGATTCTTAAAAAAAATGTTTCCATTTACATATTTACACCTGTTGGTTTTACGTTTACCTGTAGGCAATTTAATATTCACATTGCAGGACTCCAAAACTATCAAAGCAAAGCATCCTGATGTTTCTAAAACACAATATATTGATTTTTTTGTTGTTGTTGTTCTATACTAAATATTGACACGTTGACTCTTTGTTCTGGGTTGAAGGAAAAGGGAATGTTGAAGTCTTTGAATTTCCAATGAGGTGAAACTTTCATGTTCATGACAGCGCTTTCTAACTCCTTCTGCCTCATCATCTCCCAGTCCCCTTCTCTGCCATAAGCTCTGGTCTTTTGTAGCTTGATACCATGAACTAGAAACGTTTTGGGTCCAGCAGCGTTTTGCTTTGCTTGGCTGCTGCTATCCCAGTGAGGGTACTGTTGGGATGCACGGGATGCTGTGCTCTCCGGAGAGCCACTGGTCCACAAACGAGGGTTGCAGCCCCCAGATCCAGGCAGTGCTGCGGGTGAGGAGGTGGAGGGCTGTGGCTTTAGTACCACAGGTCATGGCTGAGACCTTCCCAATATCTCAGTTCAAAATGAAAGAGGCATCCTCTGTCGGGATGTGGCAGCAGGGTGTCTGGGGTGCTGGATGTGAGCCGGTGTCCACTTCTTGGTGGGGTACTGTCTGAGTAGGGCTGCAGGAGGCAAGATGTGGGATCTGCCCCATCCCAAAACCAACAACTGGTGCCCAGGTCTCTCTTGGGAGAGGGAGCAGCCAGACCTTTACTGCACTTGCTTCACAGCTGGCAGCAAGCGCTGCGTTCTCTGGCAAGAAGGGAGCAGGTGTACAGACAAGGAGCGCGGTGGGGAAGGCAGCACGGCGGAGTGGTTAGAGCAAACGTGCGCGGGGATGGGGCTGTGCTCTGGGGGGGGGATAGCCGCATGTGACTGCCAGCAAGCCTCCTCCCTCCTTCTTCACTCTGCAAACTGCAACCAGGGCAGTTTGGTTGGGCCTGGAGGAGACCAGTCCCTCCCACTCACATTTTGGGGGATGCCCCACTGCTGGTCCCGTCTGTCGGAGTAAGCAGGGGTGGGAAGCAGCAGGCACACTGTGTCCGCGTGCTCCCTTCCAGCTGACACGACTGTGCAGGTTCCTGGGTGGGAGGGAGCTGCTGCTCACCCGCCACACGCTCTGCACTTCAGCCGCAGCAGGCTGGTCCTCGCTCACGTCCGATCCCGCTTCGCCTCTCCACCATGCAGCGGCCGCAGCAGAGCCGGGCTTTCTGCAACATCGTGCACTTCCACTGCAAACGCCTTCCTCCATCCTCCCCCCTCTCCTCCCTGCCCGCCCCCCAGGCTAAGTAATATGCCACAGCCTCCCCTCTCTCCCTCCCTTCCTTGAAGAATAAGCTCATAAATCTGCCCAGGGCAATGAAAACACTGAGCTCATGGCCCTTAGATCTGTGCGGGAGGAGCTCTAGCTGGCGATTAAAGGAGTTTAGGGTTTTCTTTGAAAAGCTCTTTGATTCTGGCAGAGGCTCTGGTGCCAAAAGGCTGCAGTGGAGCTCCAAATGCCTCTCCCCCTCTGCACCTGCCTGGGTCAGGGAGCAGCAGGAGGGTGGAGGAGGGAAAGGGAAGCACGGAGCTTCCCAGCTCACTATGGGGGGGGGGGCTGAGGGACCCCCATCACCCCCTCTCAGGAGGAGAGCACCCTCTGCCAACAGCAGGGCAGACAGTGCTCCTGCCTTTTGAGCCCAGACACTTCAAGCCGGGTGCCAAAATGCCTCCACTGCTGTGGAACAAGCTGGTCCCCCAGGTCCTTCTTCGGAGGAGCTGGGCTGGGTCCCAGCGAGGCAACCACCACAGGACAGATGGACACTCGTCCTCTTGGCTGCTCTGAGACAGCTCAGAAGGCATCCAACATGGGTTGGGCTCCTTGGGGACCCTGAAACCAGAACATGAGCCACCTTCATGCACCACACAGATAGAGCTGCCAAGGGCAGCCCGGTGCTGAGCTCTCTGCAGGCGGCACAGGGTCCTGCCTGGGTGCCAGGAGCCAGGAGAGGCTGTGGGGAGCCGAAGAGGAGCTGGGGCCAGGACAGGGATCACCACAGCAGTGCTCTGAGAAGTGGTGGGAAGGGACAGGGGAGGACTGTCAAAACTGAGAGGAGCCTGAAGTCTTGGAGAAGGACTTGAGTTTGGTAGGAGCTGAAGAGAGATCAGAAACAGCCTTCATGAAGAACAGGACCAAGCACAAGCGTACAGCGTTGCAACCAAGTCAAAGCAGAGCCAGTCTCCAGCCCGAGTGGAGGCAGGAGCTGTGCCAAAGGTGGGGAGCAAAGGGAGGACACAGTGAAGCTCAGGTAGTGCCTAAAGTCTTGCAGGGATGCATCAAGGATCCAGGGAGGGTAATGCAAAACCTTTTCCAGATCCACCAGCACAGGCTTTGCTGACAGAGGAGGGCAGGTCTCCAGTCTCCTCCCCTCCATGGGATGAGAGAGGAGTCTCCCAAGGTATAAGCAGCTCTCCATTTACATTTGCCTTGTTAGCAGTCCTTTCTGTAGCTGTTTAAACCTCTCTGAAGGATTTGGAAATGAAAAGCAGCCCCCACGGGAGTGGAGCGAGTCAGACACACCTGTAAGGGTAGGACCTGCTCAAGGGACCTGCTGTCTCTTCTTGTGAGCTGCCACAGGTCCCACTACAAAGAGACCCTGGGGAGACAGGATAGTTTCCAGCACTGAACATCCCCGTGGGGCACCAATTAGTAACATTCCCCTTGGTTGAAAGGGAAGGTGAAGCCCAAGCACTGCTTGTCATCCCATCAGGGCTGTGCATGCCTCAGGGGTGGAAGGGGAGAGGCAATGTGGTCTCCTCTGCCAAATAAAGGGTGGGAGAGCAAGGGGGTGCAGGTATGGGGGCAGGGAGGGATATTGGGAGGATGCCCCACATGTGTTGAAATGTTTTGTACTGTGACACTGAGCCCTGCAGACCACCAACCCCTGGGACATTCCCCCTGGGACACTCCCAGGGACATTCCCCCTTCCCAGTGCCACCTCCCAGTGCGGCCAGTGCCTTGTGCATGGAGCAACAAGTCGAGCCAAGGCCACAGCGGCTCCTGGCAGTGTGATGATGTGGCCAAAGCACCAGGTATCTCAGGGACCTGCAGGGTCTGAAGGCACAGGTCAGCTTCCTGAGGAGGTTTTCTGGTGTAGGGATGACTCTGCGTGTAATTGCATTTTGCAACTTAAAGACAGTTCCCAATTCTGGGCATTTTTTAACCTTAGTAAAGCAAATTTCCATCTTTGCATGCATCAAACCAGCAGGAAAGGCATTTGCACTTTTTACAGGAAGTAGTCTTATATCTCCCCAGAGAACACAAGAGCTGGCAATTCTGGTTGCAGGGAACAATCTCTGCACTTTTGCTTTGCCCCTGTTTCTGCAGCTGCACACCTGGCAATGTCCCCACCGGCTTCCCAGTACCTGGGAGCTGAGAGAGTCAATAGCGGTGTGAGCATTTCGCTGGCTTCCCAGGCAGCACTCTGAGTCAGTCTGACTATGGCCGTGAATACAGGGCTTCTGCTGCTGCTCAGTCAGCATCTCCCAAGGGAAGAATGAGGTGCAGATCACATAGCTGCACTGTAAGGCTTTCTCCTCCCTGTACGTAGGGGCGTGGGAGTTTCAGATATTGTCCCAAGCTGTTGTCCTAGATATTGTCCCAAGGCTCTGTCCCACGACTGGGAGGTCGCCTGCCTGAGCAGCGTGTACCCCAGCTACCAAAGGACGGACCCATACCTTTGGGGTCAGGCGTGTCGTATTTCCAGAACCAAAGGGATCACAACCAAGAGAGGACCTTGATCATAGGTGCAGGTGAGACTTTTATTGTTGCACTAGTTTCCTGTGGCAATGCGTGCCACAGATTAATGAGGTGCCTGTTGCACACAGCGGTTTTACATGTGCTCTGGCAACAGCATGTGGGGCTTTACTGAGCGCAGGGACAGCCTTGCTATACACGCTGTCTTTAACTTCTCTTCAGCTCAGGGCCAAAACAGCAGGTTCTTGTGCTGCAGGTTGTGTTTGCAGCTGCAGTTCTGCACAGGGAAGTGCCTGTTGGTTAAGGTATTGTTGTGCTTTCATGTGGTGTAAGACAGCACAAGATTTATTAGTGACAAAAGCATGAATGCTGGAAGCCTTGATTTATTGAAGAAGGGGGAGAGGAAACGTGTTGCAGCCCATGCTGGTTAGTGTGGTGTGTCTGAGATGAGCTAGCACATGCTGCGCAAACTGCTCTGCTCCTCCGTGAGGTGCTCTGGCTCATCTGGTGATACCATGACCCACTCCTTCTCTGGGGGATGACTTTCCACTCGCCATCTTGCATCTCCTGGATGGAGGGATACAAAGACTCAGACTTTTGGGAACAAAGACTCCCTTGTATGGTGGGAGGTGGGAGATACAGAGGAGTGGAGTGCAGCACGAGAAACCTGGATTGTTTTTTAGCTCTGTCCCAGCCTTATGGTTTACCCCAAACAAATCCTCTCTTTTTCCTGTGCCTCAGTCTCCCTATCTTTAAAGGACTAATAAAAAACCCTTCTGTAATGCGCTTTGAGATCAACTGATTTATTTAGTGCTATAGAAGCGTTGGAGACACTCAGCACTTTTCAGCCGCATGTCTGGACCTCTCGAGCTAAAATACCTTTTAAAAGTTTATTAAAAAAATTCTTGAGCTTTACATTTGTTCAGCCACAACATGAAGAAAAGCAATACTAAACTCGGATTTGCAGCTTGCCTTTCATGTCCACTGACCTCATCGCTGCTCGCTTACGGATGCAGCCACAAGTCAGTGCAGCTGCCGAAATACTCCGCCGGAGCCGCATCCCGCAGCTGCTCCGAAGCTCGTGGGCAGCACTAGTGAACCCCGCAGAGGAAGTGAACCCAGCTGGTAAACTGCAGCTTGGCCAGAGCTTCTGTAAACCCTGATTCTTTCATCTGTTTTCTATAGGAAGCCACCTTGTTTTTAGCATACTTCTTCCTGAATATATGGGGGTACATAACAGCTCTTTTGGCTAAACCAAAAAAGGAGGGGAAATATTGGCTTGGGTTAAACAAATAGATTTGGGGTTTTTTTTTCAGGTTTCCCATGCAATTAAAACTAAACCAAATCAAAACAAAACATGTTTGCTGTGGGTATCCCTGAAACATTTTGCTTTGACCCAAAAAAAGAATACGTTGTTTCATTCATGTGTAACTTGAAAATCTTTAAACCCTTTAAAAAAAAAGGTCTTAGGATGAGATGTTCCACCATCTCCCCCCCTCTTTTTTTTTTTCAGTGGGGCATAATTTTTCTATGAATTTACTTTTGACCAAAAGGCTGTGGCTTCTGCCTGACCTGGAAAGTCACCTGGCTGAGCTCGTACCGTCACGTGTTTTTCCTTTCAACACCATTCCTGTCTTCTCACCTCCCTCTGTACGCACACAGAGGAGCATCGTCCCCATCCCAGGGCTGCGCTGACTTTCCAGCGAGACTGGAGGGAGGCTGGCAGAGAGGGAGAAAGAATCCACGCAGGTTCCTTTCAGCTTCAGAGAGCTCCTCTGGCTCTGCTGACTATCTCCGGCTACTGCCAAGGCACCTTCGAAACACCTTTGAAACGTCTCCAGCGTGCTGGGCACTGTGACTTGGCTGGAGGGGAAATCCACATTCCCTTTGAAGTCTGGATACTTGAGCAGTCTTAGAATTATAGGGCTGTAATATACAGGAATGTGTGGGGCTGTAATTGTGACTTAGATCCTTGGATGAAAGGTGCCATGTACATACAAAAGGTATTATTATTATTGCTATTATTATTACTATTATTATTACTGTTATTATTATTATAGGGCTACAATATGTGGATTGGAGATGAAAGTAGCACCAAAAGATCCTGAAATACGAGATACGTCTAAGGAAATTTCAGCTTGGAGTTAGATTTTGTCTACACGGGGGAAGCAGAGCTGGCTGGCTCCCCTGCACTGACAGCTCTGGGGCTTTCATGGAAGCAGTCCTGTCTGCAGGCATGATTCCCAAATCCAAGCTGCTCTGACTCTCAGAGAAGTGTTTCCAGGAGGAGCTATTCCAGAGCAGTTTTTGCAGAAAAGATGACATCAGACATTTTCACTATTCTTTCTGAGACACTCCAATTGCTGCCAGGCAGACTGTAGCCGTCACAAAATAAGTCCCCGGTGCTTGAGCCACCCAGTATGAGACGTACAGGAACTGGTGACTCTTATCAGGGCTTAGAGCCTGGGGTGGAAACTGAAGCAAACTCCCAGTGTCACCGAGCTGCGGGGACAGCTCGTGTGCGCGTTGATCCTCCTGCACTCCAGGGCCAGACCCAGCATCCTGAGCTCATCGTCCTCTTTCCAGCCATCAATCACATCTCTCCCCGAGCAGCCCGGGAGCAGGGCATGAAGGAAGACAGGGATCAGCTCTGATCCTTCATGGGGTCTGTGGCTCTGCACAGCCTTTGCCATCAGCCTCAAATTGTTTCTCCTGCCCTGTTCTGCATTCACATCTCATTAACAAGGGGGGGGACTTAAGTGAAGGCAGGCGCTGAAGTGGGACTCCCCACCACAGCACGGGTGGTGGTTTCCTCCTGTGTCACCAGCTCTGCAAAGCATCAGGTTTCACCCGAGCGTGCAGCTCCAGCTGCCTCTCCTGGGGAAGGTGGGGGGGGAGGATTTAATCTGCTCTGAGTTCCATCAGTTTTGAAAGCCCAAACAAAACCAGCCTGAGTTTTTCCACTGACTTCAAAGATTTTGGGAAAAGGCCTTGGCTTTCCTGCTTCAGGGGCTGTCACCTATGAGAGCGCAGAGGCAGATCTGCTCTCAGCTGGTCTTGCTGAAGAGCCGAACCAGAGGCACGGGAGGCAGGTGGAAGGGGGAAGGAATGTTTTGCTAGAACTGGACCCCTCCCCGAAGGAGGTTTTCTCCTATCCTGGGTAGCAATGCTGGCTCTGGCTGGCATAGGCTAGATCTGATGTGGCACTGGGATTTAGCTGATGAGCTTCAGTGAGAACCAAACCTGCCCTGTTGGACCTGTTGCCTGGAGAGAGCCAGGGAGCAGATTGAACTGACTGCTCCGATGCACCCAGAGACTTCTTTCCAGCATCCAGACCTCCATTCTCCTGCAGTGTTGCGTGAACAGCAGCTTCCTGCTTTAGCCTGGAAGAGGCGTCATTTCAACTGTGTCTGTGAGATGGGATGGTGAATAATTCTGTGTGCAAGGTTAGTGTACACACAGGCTCTTTCACAGTCTCTTGCTGTTTCTGTGGCAGCACTTCAGTGCCCAGCACGATGTGCAGCAGGGCAGCTTCTCCTGGACAGGCTCTTGCCATAAGGGCATGGAACAACTGCCAGAGATGAATGTGCAGGAAATAGCTCCTTACTGGTAGCCCTCTGGGATGTCACTAGCTACAAGACTTTTGCAAAGGAGCTTCCTTCTCACCTGATGCTGTTTCTGGCTGGTACAAAAAGGGAGGATTCGAAACCCCTGTAAGGAAGGATTTCTAAAGCCTTAGTGTTATAACTATGCCTGGTGGTCTTGGAAGGAGCAGAGGACGATCTGGAGTGCCAGCCAGGGCCACTTTGACTCCAGAATCAGCTTGAGAGTCTTAGAAAAAACATCTTTCCCAGGAGATGTCCAGAAGCTTATGCTAGATGCTACATTCACATCAAACCAGACCTCACCAGCAGAGCAGATGCTGTTTGCAGAGGAGAGCCTTGGGAGCTGGGCACAGCCATGTAACTGAGGGTCAGCAGACAACACTCTCCACTAAGTAAAGACAGGCAGATTTTTCAACCGCCCTGAACTACCAAAGGTGCCCCTGGAGCAAGGGCTCATCCCAGGCATCTAAATATCCAGGCATCAAAACCTTTCCCCTGATGTGTGCCAAAAATCTTTGAAAGGGCTGTGAAGCAGCTGTGTGTCTATAACAAGTGGCCTGAGCCAGTCGCTGTGCCCCATTCTGGCAAACTGGAGGAGCCCTGGGGACGGCTCTGTGCATCCCTGGGCAGGTCTCTGCTGGGCTCTGGGACTCAGGTTTCCCTGTGTCGTAGGCTGTTGTACTCCTGCTTGATCAGCTTCTCTTCCTGTCAGTTTGCCCCGTGGCCAGACTTTCTGACCAAGACATCCCATGCACGCTGGATTCCTGGGAATTTTTGTATTGTTCTGGTCAAATATTGCCCCTGCCTTGTTACTTCATGTGCCTTGTGAAATCAGGCATGCAGAAGCAGGAGCAGGGCATCTACCTGAACCACAGGGGCCACGGACCAAAGGCTGGCTCCCATGGCGGGTGATGAGTCAGGTCCATCCGCAGCAGTTTGTCCGTTGCTAAACTCTCACAAGAGAGGTCTGGCTCCTTGGCAGGAGGGTTCAGCTCCCCAGCCCTGCCCCGCTCTTTCCCAATTGCGCTGATAAGTGGAGTTTTTTCCCCAGCAGTCGGGAGCGACGGTGACTCACCACCACTTTAGTGTGAACCGTGCAGCCAGGCGCTCCAGCAGCAATGTGTGCTGGAGACAGGAAGACTCTCGTTACCCACTTGACAGCAAAAGAAAGGCTTTTCTTGGTGCGCAGGGACCACCCACCAGAGAATGAGACAAGGCAGGAGCTGTCACGCTCTAATGTCTTGTGGCTTCCTGGTGACACCATAGAGTCTGCTGCAGTTAATGGAAACCCGCTAGTGGCTCAGGATCACTCTGAGATGAGCCAACTCTTGGCATCTCCGAAACGCAGCCTGTTCCACCAGAGGAGCTCCCAACCCCCTGCCAGGCCATTGCTGCGTTTGGCTGGAGAGCATCTCAGCCCAAATCCCTGCAGGCATCTTGTTGCCCTTAGAAGGCAGCTAGCAGGGTGAGGAATGCAGCTGGTATTCATCTCTTACCTTGGGCTGTGAGTTTCAGCCAAGAAGCCAAGCTGCTACAAACAGCATGCAGAAGCTCTTCTCCTCTGCTGTCATAAATGCTCGGAGACTCTTTGTCTATAAATCACGCACTGTCTTGGGAGGCAGGGCTTGGATGCTTGCTGGCCGCAGAGACCGAGGCTTTTCTGGTTTACAGTAGGGAGGATGCTGGCAGCATCAGTAGTTCTCTGGGAAAGTATTCAGAAATGAACGCATTGTATCACTCACTCCAGCGCTGGTACCACAGGGAAGTCTTCCCGCATGGGCTGCATCAGTAGGAGGAAAGACCAACAGGATCCTGACTGCCATGTGTCCCCATAATCAAGATGGATCCCCTGGGCTGGACTCTCAGTTTCTGCTGGCTGAGATTTCATGGTTGCTGTCTTCAAAATTTCCTCATGAAAAGGCCAGAAGTCCAAAAGGCATTTTTCAAAAGCTTTCAGCCATAATATTTCATTTTGGGAAGGCTTTGGTCTGGACACAGATAATTTTTAGCCACAACTGCCTGAGAACCACCAGCAATTTTCCATTCTGATAAAAATGCTATTCTCCATTTGACAGTGTCAACAACTGTTGCTTTTTGCTCCTTGCTCATTACAGTTTCCTGCAAGAGGGAACTAATGTCTCCAGGCAGCAATCCCCTGGGATCCCAGCAGATTGTCTATCTCTCTCACCCAGCACAGCACCTTCTCCAGGGACCATTTCTGCTGCCTCCAAAGAGATGCAGAATGTTGCCTCTGGCCCAGGGGTCTGGGCTGTGTGTGGACGGGAACATTATTTACTGAGCTCGCTGGCTGGCAGCTTGCTCCACAGTAAGATTCAGCTCAGAGAGGAAGGATAAACCACAACTCAGAATGGTGCTGGCTAATAAAGCCATGGCTGGGAGAGGGTAACAAATCAGGTGGGAAACTCAAATGTTTCGGGGCAGTAATAGAGCCCACATCTACCTGTGAGACTATAGGAGCAGGAAATATTGCCTGATGAAGCAGATGGGGAACAGAGTCTCTCACTGTGTCCTGGGGTCTTTCCTTGCAGGCAGCCCAGGATTAGGGACTTAACAGCAGGCTGATAAGGTTGTCCCACAAGGAAGGCAGACCAGGTTGGTTGAGGATAATTGTGCTACAGTCCACGAAAAAGAAGAGATGGTACGGTCTGGGATTTCTCAGAAGAGGCGATCAGAAAACAGTATAATGCAGTTCTTACTCTGGCTGCAGTGTTGTCATCCAGAGAAAAGTGCAAGAGAGTGGATGAGTTGCAATAAATATAGGGACTGACTGCACGTTGCCCCAGACATCTTCCCTGCATGACAGCTTATGGGAGTTGATCCCGACCAGCAGCTCAGTACCCCACAGCCTCTTGCTCCCCCAGCAGGATGGGGGAGAGAATCAGAAGGGCAAAAGTGAGAAACTTCATGGGTCAGGATAAAGACAATTTAATAGGTAAAGCAAAGCTAGGCGTGCAAGCAAAGCAAAACATGAAAATCATTCACCACTTTCCATCGGCAGGCAGGTGCTGAGCCACTTCCAGGAAGGCAGGGCTCCATCACTTGTAACGGTTACTTGGGAAGACAAATGTCATAACCACAAATGTACCCCCTTCCTCCTCCTTTCCCCGTAGCTTTTATTGCTGGCCATGATGCCGTATGGTATGGGACATCTTTTTGATCAGTTCAGATCCACTGTCCTGGTTGTGTTCCCTCCCAGCTTCTTGNCGATGGCATTTGTCTTCCCAAGTCACCATTACGTGTGACGGAGCCCTGTTTTCCTGGAGATGGCTCAACACCTGCCTGGAATGGGAAGTGGTGAATGAATTCCTTGCTTGTGCGTGTGGGCTGGGAGGCTGGGCACCTGGGATGTGTGTGTAGCATCAAGTTTGAGTGATAAGAAATTGTGCTGTTCATCACTTGTTTTGTATTATTATTATTACTACTAGTAGTAGTATTATTACCCTTATCGGTTTTGTCCTGTTAAACTGTTTTTATCCCAACCCACGAGTTCTCTCACTTTCACTCTTCCACTTCTCTCCCCTGTCCCGCCGGGGGGGAGTGAGCAAGCGGCTGCGTGGTGCTTAGTTGCCAGCCAGGGCTAAACCACGACATCAACGTAGTCACAAATCCAAAACACAGCACTCTGCGGGCTGCTGTTGAAGAAAATTAACTCCAGCCGAGCCAGAACTAGTTCACACCTCCATTGATTTGCCAGACTCCAGCATCCACTCGCTTGTACTTCTCTCTGGCAGGTTTTTGCAGGCTGGTGTGTAGGTCAAGGCTCTGTTCCCAGATCTTGTTATCACTGCATGAGTTCATGGCCACAGCCAGATTAAAATCATCCTTTATTTAATCCCATTGTTGGTCTTGATCTTTTAGATCATGGCATAGATCATTGTTGCTGTTGTGGGCAGGATTCTGCTAAATCTTGATAAATCAATCCAATTCTGAGAAATCAGTCCAGTTTATTCACTTTATATCTGTAATTTCTGTTATTTCTGTAACATTGTTCATCAGTTATGTGACCTCCTCCCTGACCATGTTACTCACAACTTTTTGGAGGGAGGAAGACAATATTTATATCCTGTAGCTCCAGTCCCACAGACTTTCCCACAGTCCCACATAACTGGTTACAGCACAAGCCTTCTAGGGCAGGGCCCTACAATGATTTTTCTAAAGGTCCAGAAGATAATTAATGTCTAGTTATCACATTCTTCTGCCTGGCAGATGTGAGGGAATGTCTGGGAAGTTTTGTGTCTGAGGTCAGACTTGCTGACATCAGAAGGTTTCAAAGGTGCCTTGGGCTGTCCTAGCTGCTCCTGTTCTCTGCTACAGTTTGTACTTTCACCAGACCCACCAGGTTCATGATTAGACCTAGAAAAGCTTTTTGCTGTCCTATGACTTATCTTGGCAGGGGATGATCTGTCCTAGCTGCAGGGCTGCAATTCTTCCTAGCACATGAGGGAGTCCTATGGCTGTACTAGAGGAGCTTTGCTACCCTGTCACCCATTATTTCTTTCACAATCCTGCTTGTTTCAAAGTTGACCATTCCTTGGCTAGCCTAGGTCTTGGATAAGCCACAGACTTCCAGAGCTGGGACCACTGGTCTCCGTAGCCTGAAGCAGAGCTCCAGGTTGCTTTGTTGTGAGATTAAGACCTTTGAGAGAGAAAGCACTAGCAGATATGTTGCGCTACACCCAAGCCATACATCATCAAGCAGACATGAGAGGAGGTTTGTCTTTGCCCTGGAGTAGCACCAACATTAGTATGTTAGGCACTGGAGGTGCCCCAAAGCTCAAGCAGATACAGACTGCAAATTTTGAGAGCAGCTGAGGTCAGCCTTGTCGTAGCTGGGCCTGATGAAGGAACAGCCCATGACAGTCATACTCGGCAGGTGACCTTGACAGCCACAAGCTGTCAGTCAGAAGCCCTTCCTCAGAGGAGGGTCAGAGCTTGGCAAAGGTCCTGCACTGTAGAGCTGTTAGAGATGCCAGGCACGTTCACTGTCTGCTCAGGGAACAGGGACCAGGGAAGCCAACTGTTGGGAAAGGAGCCTCCAGGGAGGTCAGGGCTGAGTGATGGCCGCAGGAGTCGTTACCCAGGGAGGCAACTGTGTCCAATGTAGCAGGAGCTCATGGGGAGAGTGTCCTCCCTCCTTGTCTCAGCCAGCTGGGTGCTCCTGCAGTGACGGATATGCTGTGTGCCTGGCCTTTAACCTTCCTTTGGCCAGGTGCTACCTGGGACTTCCCCACTTCACATACAGCAGGTGTGAACAGAGCTCTGTTTGCCCTCTGGACGCTGGAGTGGTGGGGCTGGAGAAGGTGTAGCCCTCATCAACTCGGAGGCTGCCATGGTCCCTGCACCTCCCCTTCGCTGGCTTTGTCCATGCCAGGGAAGGTGTTTCACTGAGCACACTGAATTCCTCAAACGGTGCCCACCACATGTTTCCTGAGAAAGGGCTGTTTCCTGCAGATGGATCCCGGCAGCACCAGGCTCTCCAATATTGTCATCTTGGGATATTGCCGGCTTTTAGTTATTGCTCAAGCTGGTGCAACTTGTCCGGACAGGACAGATGATACTTTGGTGCATAAGCAGAGGGAGTGCCACTGAGTCACCCGCAGGGCATCTGATTTCCAGACATAGCCCACGCACTTCACTGCCTTTTTCCCAGGAGACCAGGCCACAGATGCCGGGTCATCTTTTCAATCGATCCATATCTTAAAAGGGAAGGAGCAGGGCTGGCACTCAGGGCTTTCCACTAGAGCAGCATCCACTGCCAGCCTGCAAAGGTTCCCACATCCTGCAGCTGCCAGCGAGCTGGGAGCAAAAGTAGCTGGTGGGGGGTGTCCTCTCTCCTTCATATGGAGCAACATCTGGGTCAGTTCCCTACCTGGAACTGTGGGGAGGAAGGAGTGAACAGCAGGACCAGCCTGATCCTGCAGAGGGGAGGGTCCTTGGCAGCTCTCTCCAGCTCAGAGCCCCTGCAGGTCCCCTCTTTCTGGCTGTGCTTGGGGCAGTATCCCTCAAGCACTGGGTAGAGGATGGCCAGGACTCTGGATACCCAGACCAGATGCATATGACATTAGGCATATGCAGACACATTACCACAGCCCCAGCGAGGAGGTCCCAGTCCTTTGTCCAGGTGAAGGTATGGATTAGGCACAGACTACCCGACACTGCGGTCCTGCCTCCCACCCCTGTTCTGCCCCTCCGGCTGTCCCACAGAGCTTTCCCTCTAGCAGGACCAGGGAAGGGGCAGGGTGGGAGCCCCATCTGCTGCTCAAGCCACCAGCACCGAGAAGAGTTGAGTAAAACCAGCACTGAGCACTCAGGCGTTGGTCCAGCATATGGCCACCAGAGGTGGGAGGTTTGCACAAGCTCTGTTCATGATTTCCCAATGTGGGAGAGCATCAGGGAACATTGGGCCTGCCCATAGAGCTTGGCCATTGCCAGGGTAAACCCCCACAGTTTAAAAACTCCTTGTAATTAATGAACCTTCCCATTAAGTGTCACAATGGAACAATTCATTTTTACTGATGTGTGCAGGCTCTGCATTCCTCTGGCTCTACTGCCTCCTACAAGAATGTGGAGACTGATCTAAATAGATGAACCCATCTCATCTGCATTGTCTTTGGTGATTTACTAATTCTAGGTACTATTCTCCAACCCTTTGGCATTTACCTGCTTCTTAATCCTCCATATCCACCAGCTTCCAGGTACTGCAGCCAAGTGGATTTGCACTGGATCACATCTGTCAAAAAAAAGGGAATTAGAAACACTCTGCTTGAGGGTCACTTAACTGTTCACACCACAGCAACCAGCAGGGATGTCAAAACACAAGCTTTCAAACTTCCAGCCAGTGTAAGCAGTCAAACTGATTTCTGTTGCCGAAAGCTTCTGTTTCCCCCCTCCCACAAAAAAGTTCTCACTGACTTAATGCTGTCTGTGAGTTTCCTCAGTATAAATCAATTGTGTCTCTTGCACCCATCTAGGAGTCAGTTCCCAGAATGGCACTGTTGTGAATCTGGTGCGATGGAGGTAAGTGCTGTCCCAGTGTCAGCACTTGCAGACAGAGATGAACAGACCTGTGACATCCACCAGCTCACACAGCTGGTGGATGCCACAGTCCTGCGGGTCTGGAGCAGGGTTTACTGGAGGGAAGGCAGAACAACAACCTGTGACCAAGGTGACAGGGCAAGGTCATCTGTTATCAGTGTGCATCCAGTGGAAAGGGAATTCTGCTCTCATGCCACTCTGCACCCATGGAGTTGGGACTTGCCTGTCTCGCACGCTCTCTGGTGAGGGACGTGCAAGCCCTGGAAACCATGGATGTAGTGGGCTAGCCCAGCACGGAGGCTAGAGATCTGTCAACCACAGGGACCACTTTGGCAGCCTCAAGACTGGGTGGATCTGCTTTAGCTCTGTGTTCCCATCTCATTCTCCGTCTCATCCGAATTTATGCTGGAGACAACAGAATGAGTCACTGCTGTGATTTCCTCAGTGGACTGTGATTGTGTCAGGGCTATTCCCCAGATGTGATTTAATCTTGGGACTTAACGCTTTTGCTTATGTTACATTCATTCTGACTATAGAGCATGGCTCCCTGGTTAATGCATGTGCTCAGGGCAGAAAATGACCACCCCATGATTTTATTAAGTCTATCTATGTTGGCCTGATGCCTGTCCTCTGAAAGGCATGGCTGAGCACCAGCTTTGCTAGCAGAGACTGCTCATGTAGGCAGCTGGCAGTTCGCCTTCCTCATTTCCAACTGTTTTAAATGTCTCTACTCTGTTCATCTTTACAAGAAGCTGGAAAGGAAAAGAAACTACAAGAACCTGTCTGACGGTCTCAGACGGTGCTGCGGGGTTCCGCTGTCAGGGCTCACTAGGGTTCAAGCCTCTCCAATGAAGCAACCACTGAAACCAGAATAAAACGGAAACAGTACTTTTTCCAGAAAGAAATAAGATCTATAGTGTAGGAAACGGCTGGATCAGTGCTCAAAGCAGGAAGCGTTAAGGGATGCATAGACAGAGGTTTGAGGAGCTGTTGACAGATGAGTGCAGGAAGCTTTCAGGATGGCTACACAGACATCTCATTATTTATCACATAGGTATAATGTTGTTGGAGGAGGCTTTCCCAGGACATAGAGACACCATACCTATCTACCATGGTGTGGTCTAGATTTCTCAGTGTCTGCTGGATGGAGGATTTCTACGAGATTTTCAGTGGCTCTCCAGGAGTTCTCCAGTGTGGATAACTCCCAAACCAAATAAATGCTGTCTGTGAATTTCCTCAAAGTCCAGTATTTCTTGGATTTGATACTCTAGAGGGCCACCAACCTAGATTATAAGGAGGGGAGTGCTTTTTCAAATGTCTCTTCATGGGGATTCATGAAACAGTGGAAGAACTCAAAGCAGTAAAGATGTCCTTTATTGGGTTGATCTGAGCAGAAATTGTGAATGGCTCCCCACAAAAACAACAGTTACATTTTTAGATGGGAGTGAAGTTTGTAGGTGTTTTGTCTAGACTGTATCTCCTTTTGATGGAGTTGGAGACTCCCAACAATGAAAATCTGGCTGGGCTTTAAAGACTTGCTTTGAGTCTTCCAGAAGGGACTGTAATCCCAGTGCACAGTCTGGCCTAGCTGAGAAATCTGGTCCTTTGTAATTTAGTGCAACTGAGAGTGAAAACATTGATAGACCTCACCTTGTCAGTCCAGACAGCTGTACAGATAAATGAATGGAGGAATGGTATGGAAATCATGCAAGCAGGATAAAATATACCTGGTCATTCACACAGTACAAGCCTAACCATCATCCCAGAATCTAGTTTATTTTCTTTATTTACCCATTATCCTAAGTGAATATGCAAGAGTGAATAAGGATAACTTCTTTCCAAAACATGGATGAAAGCTGAGGCTTTCAGTCAGAAATCATAGTAGGCAGCAAGTCTACAAGTTAAGAAAAGCTGAGCTGCTTCCTTAATAGTAGGAGGGTAGATGCAGGGTAGAAGGTATATTGTCTTAATTAAGGTAATGAGGCAAAAAAAAAAAAAAAAAAAGCTGTTCTGATTCCCTGAAGGTAGGAAATGTAAGCTTACATCAAAAATGTAAGCTAAAGAAAGAGCTTGTGCAATTTAAGATGCAGGTGCATCACTAGTTCTACAGCCTTGATAAATTTCCAAGATTCAGCATATATAACACACTCCCAGGTGTCCCCAGGCGTGGCAGGCCAGTCAAAAAGAATATGGTGAGAAGCATATAATACCCGAACAACCTACTGTGTCAGAACATGGTTTGCTCTGACCTTGAACTAAACAGCCCCTTATGGATTTACAGCTGTCTCCTAGCCAGAGTAAGCAATCTCATGTTTGCATGTTGTGTGAGTACCTTGCTTTGGTCAAAGACTATGAGCCATGAGCAGGCAAAATCATCTTTAGGGTGACCGATGGACCTAAACGGGTTACACTGGCAAACTCCAGGTGGTTTTAAAACAGGACTGAAGACCAGAGCTGGTTAGTTGTGCTTTTAATCCAAAGCCTGCTTTCCCCATCTTCCCAACAGGACAAAATGCAGGATGGTGAAAGGAAAGGTGATAATCAGGAAACAAAGTGGGTTAACAGTGGCTGAGTCTTGTAGTCATGGTACTTTAGCCTCCCCAGTGTTCCTGCCCTGGCTGGTCAGGAGTGGCTCTGCTGCAGGTAGCTCATCAATAGCAGCTAATTCTCTTGAATTGAACTAACGTCAGTCACTAAAAATAGCTTGTGTAGGGAGGAAGCTGTGGTTGAAAGGTCTTTAACTGAGCTACCACTACTCCTCTAGCACAATGAGAAACATCTGCTTTAACAATGAACTGATGGGAAGGGTATGTGTGTGTTATGAATGGGACAATTATAAAAACCTGTTTACAACTATCATGCATTTCCTCAGCAACCAGGGTGTGATTTATCTCCACCTAGAATGCATACCTAAAACAGGCTGTATGATTCACACAGTAAAAGGACTTGTTTCTCTTCATGGGACTATAAAGGGAATCCAAAGTCTAGCTCAGATGTAGACATGTGCATTGTAGGCATCTAAACTGAGCTGGTGATATTCAAACATTTCCCTCTTTAATAAGCCCAGGAATGGAAGTTCATTTGGTGAAGTGAGATATTTATTGGTGATAAAAGCCAATGAAGCTAAGAAAGCACTGAAACCTAGTAACTGTCTTTGGTGTGGCCAAGTCTGTGATTTCTCAGCGTTCATTTCCATTGCCTCTGGGGAGGTGAAGCAGCCCAGGAATTCAATGGAAGACCTTTCAGAATTTCACCTCTCTAATTTGGCATATGAGTTTGTGACAACTCAAATACTCCGCGACTGATTTTACAAGCTGCTCAGGTTGGTTCCTGCCCTGCGGAAAAAATAATGCTGTTGTCCAAGAGTACTATTACAAAGGAATCTAGTAAATCTCTAAAAAACATAATTAAAAATTTTGCAAGATAGCTGCAGCATTAGATAGGCCAAAGGGCATGATCAAATACTGTGTCTGTCTCTGGTCCAAAAGATCATTTTCATTTTATCTTCTGAGGATTCTCTTGCCAAACTTCAGACGTCTCTGAGTTGCAGTTTTGTAAAGACATTCTCTGCAATTTAATTTTCAAGATCAAGAGTAATGGATGTCTTTTCTCAAAACTGTCTTACCTGATTTCCAAAACCTTGATGTATGATGGAAATAAGCCATCCTACTTGCACACAAAAAGAATGTGAGGACACCTGCGGTGAAGCCGAGGGATGTACAAACCCTCTGGCTGGCTTTCAGAGGTGTTCTCCAAGTGCTTTTATGTTGGCTCTGACAGTGGATAAAGGAACCCAAATTTGGCTTCCAGGGCCAGTGTGGTCATCTGCCCAAAGGGAGGGTGGAGGGGAGCAGCATTGTGTCTCCGTAGTCAAGTATTGTATTGGCATAACACGTGCTTGTTTTCTAACTCACGCAAGGCTGGTAATGCCAATGACCTTTCCTCCTGAGATCATGACTGGGATGGCACTACTTCTGATGGACGCAAAGTCAGAACTGAATAATATTATCCCCTCATTCCAAAGGGCTAAAGATTGTGCAAGGAGAGCCAGTCCCTCGTCCCCCCTCCCATAATTGGGAAATGGGGCAAGTGATCCAGACAAAATTTAATAACCTTTGCAATGTAACACCAGCCACTAATAATAACATAACTATTTCCAACGCACAAGAAGGAGGCAATCTGACAGGCCAAAAGGTAACAGAGACGGGAAGAGCTGCTCAAACACAGGGCCATCACCATAAAATTAATTCATTTTCTTTGTTGTTCCTCAGAACAGGCTGTGGGTGCTTCCCGCAAAGCCATTTTCAGTGTGGACAAATCTGAGAATTAATGGTTAAAGTGAATAAGGAAAATTGTCAGAACCAGATGATACTCGCACAGTTTTCTAAAGGCATCCAAATTTGAGATTACTGACCTACTAACCATCCTGTTTAGCCCAGTGTTTAAACCAGTTTTTCTATCTGAAAAATGCAAGGGGACAAAAGCAACATCAACTTTTGAAAAGCCTTCTGGGACAATCCAGGGAATCACAGACCCTTAAGCCCATCATATGGAGTGAAGCTAGAAGTAAGGAACAGAATTAGTAGATAAAATGATAGGGGGTAGATAGGGTAGGAGACAAAAAGAGGTGCACCTGAGAAGTGAAAACCATGCATTGAAGTAGCCAATAGACATCTGCTCCAACAGAAATTAGTTTGTGATTTCCAGAAAGTCTCCATGATAAACCCCCATCAAACTCTTAAAGAACTTCAGTTGATATGAACTGATGACTGATTAGGAGAAAGGAAATGAAAGAAGGCTCAGTGGGCATTTTCAGAGCCGAAGGCGGGGGGAACCGAGGACTGGGAGAGTACACAGGAACCTGTGCCTCTGCCAGATGACAGAGCTTTGCCAGGAGAACAAACCAGGCAAAATTCAGTTTTGAGAAACCCAGGGACAAACTACTACTTGTGTACACACACCAGTGGGCTGCATGGATGTCATGACCGTATGAGAAAGAGTTCATGGAGGCAGTGCAGGGGGATTGATGAGGGTGTCAGCTTGGTCCTCAGCAAGATCAAAAAGGCAGTTGTTTGTTAAACAGTGTTCAGGAATGGGAGGGAAGCTGCACCAGATCTAGTCTCTAAAACTATGTGGATGATCAGAGGTCAGGACTACCTTCTTTCCAAACTGCAGTGAAATACATAGTCTCATAGATTCAGGATCAAGAGCTTAGAAAGGAGACAGCAAAAGAAAGAGAAAATAGATCTGTAATATCCATGAATCAGTTTTTTTGCACCAGTCTTGAATCTCTGCTTCTCTTGGTTACTCCAGCAGGTCTTGCTTTACTGCCCTAGCCAGTTTCACATGCTTTTGACTTGGGAGCTTAGGAAAATGTTCATTTTACCAGGCTTTTCTTCCTGCCTCTGCTCAGAGCAGTTCCCACACTGTGAAGCACCTTTGTGGAAAAATTTTACTTCAGAGGGGGTTTTCAAGCCTGTTGTGGGTGCAACGTGCTCTGACTATGTGGGAACTGCTAGTGAAATGATTAAAAAACCAATGGTCACTGGCCCTATCATGAGAATGACACAGAGTAGTTATGTCAACTTCTACTACTGCATCCCTGACTCTTCTTGTCTTGCCAAAATAACAGTAAGTTCACAGGAACCATGTCTCCTGTTATTTCTTCCTGGTCCATCCTGGTCTATCTGTCCTGGTTTCAGCTGAGATAGAGTTAATTTTCTTTCTAGTAGCCCATTTAGTGCTATATTTTGGATTTAGGATGAGAATAATGTTGATAACATACTGATGTTTTTAGTTGTTGCTCGGTAGCTGTAGTGTCTACACTAAGTCAAGGACTTTTCAGCTTCTCACGCCCTGCCAGGTGCACAAGAATCTGGGAGAGCACGGCCAGGACAGCTGACCCAGACTGGCCAAAGGGACATCCCCTGCTGTGTAACGTCATGATCCAGATATAACTGGGGGAGCGAGCCGGGAGGTGGGATCACTGCTTGGAAACAGACTAGGCATCAGGTTGTTGTGGTTTTTTTCGTTCTACATGTGGTAAGCAATTGCATTTGTGCATCACTTGTTTTATTACCATCATCATTATTATTGTTATTACTATTATTATTATTATGTCCCTTTGTTATACCATTAAACTATCTTTATCTCAACCCATGAGGGTTTTTTTTGCATCCTCCTCCCCATCCCCGTGAGGGAGTAAGGGTTATTGAGCGGCTGTACGGTGCTCAGTTACCAGCTGGGGCTAAACCACGACACCATCTGGGTCAGTTTTACGTGCTCAGTATATTTGGTGCTGGGGTGCTCAAAAACTGAGCCATTGTGTTGACAGGTACTGCTGGTGCTGCTTCCTTATGAAATCCAGACTGTACTGAGGTGCCTAAAAGGAAGATAAACTCTTCTGAAAATCTGGCTCCCAAACAAGCAGTTCCTGGCATGGTTTTCCCAGGCCAGTGCCGCAGTGACTTCTGTGCAGGAGCTGCTCAATGGGAGAGGGAAGTTTCTGGTTTAGGGTTTGTTTGGTTTTTTTTTTAATGGAAAAATGCATTTTGTCCTCAAATTGAACATTTCCTTCAGAACATAGCAATGTTTGCCAGAACATCTCAAGTTTCCACTGGGAAAGTTGAATCATGATGAATTGACTGGCATCCTCCAATGCTCAGTCAAAGCACTTGGCTGGGTCAAACAAAACTATATTTGACTTCACAGTGACACTGAACTGTATAATGGGAGGCACCTGCTTGGACCTGTAGCTCAGATAATCCTGCTAACAGTTTCCTAACTGGACGCCTGGGGTGACTGTGATGTGATAAATACATTAATGATGGAAAGTTGTTTTCCATCTGGAAAACACATATTTTAGGAAGGCAAATATTGTATCTCAAGCTTTGCTTTTATTCTGAAAAAATATATTGGGAATATTTCAGGCAGCGTTGATCAGATTAGCTGGCCTTTGACCAGGTCCATTCTGATTCCTGGCTGGTGGTCTTTGTAGGTGGAGATGGACAAACTGTAGGAAACAAGAAAAAAAAATCTTAGAAGAAAATACTCAAACTGTTCTCACAAGTTGAAAAACAGGAGTATTTGTTCTCAGTTGAAGACAGTGTTTTGTCTGAACTGATTTCAAGCAATTCAATCTATTTACCTCTGTCAGTTTGGATGAAGAATAACATATTCCAAGGGATTTTGTGAAAATAGAGCTTTTAATACTTTCAGAGTTTTGCAGCCTTTGCCTCCACAAATAATTGGAAAATTTACATCAATTTGCCAATTCTTGCATTGTTATTCCATGAGTATATTTGGCAGAGCAAATATTAGTCAAAAGCCTTTTCGCCATCTCTGCAATAAGTTCATTGCTGGGTACCCCAGCACAGCAAAAAGCGAGTAGAGCAGTAGGCAATGGATGCTCAGCACAGCCAACGGGCCGAACTCTTTCCTCGTGTGACCATTGGTGCGAATGTCTGCTAGGACAGAGACAGTCTGGATAAATGGCCACAAATTTGCCATGTCTCAAGCTATCTGTTCAGATCTTAACACAGAGTAACTCCTCAGCAGCAAACCAAGGGTGATATTTTAATTTTCTTCTTCCTTAGATTTTTTTTGTCTGTATTAAAAGCTGGCTGTGCAACACAACATCAACAACAGTTGCCTCTGGTGACAAGCAGTGGATACTAAGAGGTGCTCTCGTCAGGGCAGTGGTGCGTTTGCAGGGCCCTGCATGGGTGGGCATGGAGAGAGCTGGAAGCTCAACAGCAAAGCTGTGGCATTTTTGTCTAGTGAGTGTAAGTAGAAAAGCAAAATCCTGGGTTTGAATGGGAGAATGCAGTCTGTAAGCTGCCCAGCAGATGCTCCTCTCTAACCATGGAGACGAGGGCAGCCAGCTGTGCAGATGGGGGCAGCCTGGATATGGAGACAAGTTTGGAGAGGGAGATAAGGAGATATGACACCCATCATCTGGCATTCGAGCAGAAATTGAGAATACTGAGAGCAGAAGCAGCTGTGGGCTAAGCTACAGTGCCAGCTGCAGGCGTGCAAGGCCATCCTGCAAGCACCTGCGGGAAGGGAGCTGCTTTGTGCCTCTGCCGGATGGAACCTCTCTCTGCAGAGCAGCCACAGAGAGCATCACTCCACGTCTAACAGATCTGGGCTTGGTGCTTTCTTCTCCCCTGCTGTCCAGAGGCTTCCAAGCCGATGTACACATGCTGGGGGTGATTGGGCAGCATACAGTGACATGGTCTCGTCATAGCATTTTGCTACGTGGTTGGTTTTGTGATTCAGCTCCCAGGTCTTTGCAAGTGGTAAAGCTTGCAAAAAAAGCTTTGCAAGTAGTAAAGCTTTCCTTGTTTTCCAGGAGGATCAAGGGCCCAGTGAAGGGAAGGGACTATTTGAGTGTCCTATGGAGAGACAGTGGCACAGCTGCAACCAGGGTGGTCAACCACTTCCAAAACTCTGTCCCTGCTACCAGCTGTCCCCAGCCTACCTGCTTGTGCAGTATATGTAGACACGTATATTGCATTAGATACAGGCACACCCTCCGCGTGGTAGGACATGGTCATTGGACTCCACATACAGCATCTCAAGAGCTGCCTGACTCTTGCCTGTGGTGGTAGGGAAGGCAGTGGTGCTTTTCTTGGGGTTCTTCATTTAACAGAGAAAAAGCAAACAGAGTGAAAATTCTGAACACCAAGCACAGGGACTGTTTGTGTTTATGTTAGTCCCAAGGAGCTTCCTGGCTTTGAGAAATATTGCTCACAGCACAGCTGAAATACGGCAGGCTGAGGAGAAGGGAAGAGAAAGATGTGTCAGATGTGAAAGACTGGCTGAGTGTCCTTTGTTTGGTCTGAGGGTACCACAGCAGCAGCCCTAGGTGTTGACTTCCCACCTCCCATCCTCACCAGGCATTAGGAAGTGCCAGTGATTGTCTTCATGAAGCCAAGTATCAGTATCCCAGGTTACTTTTTGGAAGATTGGATGGCAAGGACCTGGGCAGGTGTTGATTATGGGAGCACAGAAGGCAGCACACGTGTGACTGGTGGTGATGTCAAACCTTTACACTTCTTAGAGCTTGTAGCTAACACCAGCTCCTTTCCCAGGCTTCTAAATGCTCAAAATTCAGAAGACAAATAAAAGAAACCCAATATTCTTCATTGTTAAACCTTTTGCCCAAGCAAGCTGACAATATTCAGAGTCATGAAGGGTTGGTTTTGTTAGGATGAAAAGTAAATTATAGGAGTTGGGTGTATTCTTGATGTAATCTCATTTATTTACCAAGAACACACGCTGGGGCCTGTTCCCCTGTGCACTGCAGAACAAACACCACCAGCCTTGCTCAAAAATCCCACACTTGCCCCTCTGTTCCCGGGAAGCCCTGTCTCCTGTCACTGAGCAGCTTCTTCCAGACCAAGCTCCATCACTTGCAGCCTGACTCCAGGACCCGATACTGCAAATCCTCTACCCACACAGCTTTTGATCTGAGGTTACTCTGTGGGCAGTGGGTAGCAACTATCAGGATGATACTTTTTACATCTGGTTGTTAAAATCAGGTTGACTTTTGGAGACTGGATGGATGTATTTGGAACCTATATTGCAGCAATCGCTGGAAGGGAACTGGAGTGCACTGAGGTGGTTGCCTTGAAAATCTGATGTCTCCTTAAGATAAATTAATGGTTGCTTCATTCTGCAAGCATATGGGGCATTTGAAGGCCAGAGATGGACATCTCTGGTGTCAAAAGCAAGACTGGAATTGCTAGAACCATTGTGACAGGAATACACTGATGCAGGTGGATATAACAAGGAGGTAGGAATGTACTATCTGATGGAGCAGGGAAACCCAGAACACTGCCAGGCATCCAAGTATTATTGGGTTATTAAGTTAGTAGAGCTACTCCAGAGTTTTTTCAGAGGCTGAACAAGCAGATCTGCACCAGAAATCTCAGTACTGTAGTCAGGGTGATTCAGGGCTCATCATGCCTAGTGCCTTGTGGTTTTCCATTGTATTTCCAAGCAGAAGTCCCCTTAAAAATTATGCCCGAGCACCAGGACCCCTGACAGCTGTGAGCAAAGGTGGTCACTCCCTGCAGCAGGCCCTGCTCCAGGACAATGTATAAAGACAGTACCCTGTGATCACTCACAGCCCCCAAGCTGTGATCACAGCATGTCACACTGTCCCATGCACCTTCTGTGCACCACTCCCCGTGCTCTTGTTGGACTTAGGAGTTATCTGTAGAAGCCGGTGCCGAGTAACTATGTTCAGGATGTTCTTCCTTTCTTCTTCCATCCCTTGCTGCTTCTGTTTGAGATATATAAACCTGCTAAATAATGGTATTAATGTTGTAAAAGAGCTTTGCAACAACATTCATACATGGCTGGGGACTGTACCTCCCACCAGTCTGTGCAGTAGTTTGTGCCCTGTTCCTGACCTGCCACCACCGCCACTCTAGACAGCTGAGAGACACATCCCGTGATGGCAGAGCTCAATTTCCGAGAGCAGGGATTGCTTCTGCAAGCAGGGACCAGAGCAGGCACAAGGCTGCAGTTCTCCATTAGGGGCAAGGTTTCAAAAATTTCCACTGACAGCTGACAGTCCATGTCTGTGCTGTCCTCTGGGCATGACACTGGTTTCCGTGTGAGAAGCTCAGTCACTGCTCAGGGGTGTTTGGATTGCCTAATTTTACTGCCAGATCCCCATCTCCATCCCAGGGTGCACTTCATATTTCAAGCATTGAGAAGTGACGTCCCTGCCACAATAAGCAGTGCCAGATGGGGACACCCACCTCTGCACCCCTCTTCTGCTTGGGGCACTGACAAATGGAGAGGTTGTGGGCACACTCCTGGCCCCACTGCACAAAAAAAGGTCCATCAAAGACAGCTTGAACCAGCCCTGCCAACTGCCAGCAGCAGTGTGGGGACCACTCAGAGGACCCTGCAGGGTGGCTGACCTTTGGCAGAGAGGAACAGCTCAAGATAATGAATGGGCACAGCTGGCTTGGAAGAGCACATCTGCACAGCACCTGTGGGGTCTGCTAACAAGAGAGAGGTCTCCCTTCCTCTGTCAGCCATCATCCATCATTCCCCACAATAGTCTGGGTTAGCACATCACTTTGTGGCGGTGATGGCGGTTTCAGATTCCCTCTACAATGTTGAACAGATCAGTGGGTCATGGGAGTTGTGCCAGCTCTAAGGCATAATGTAGAAGAAGACTTTGTGTCTCTCTGTGCCTCAGTCTGTTGGGGCAACAACAGGCTACTGATCCCAAAGCTGAGTCCAATGTGCAGGGAACAAATCACACAATCACTGATTTCCTCCAGGAACATTTTGCACAATTGAACCGCACAAGATAAAAGCAAGTTCAAACTGGAGTTCGATGGGAGTGCTGGACCAGCGTGGGCTATGGGGGGATGCTCCTTGTCTCACTGTTATCCAGAGAGTCTTCCTTCCACCCTACAGGCAGAGCAAGAATCACAGGGACCTGAAGCAAGGCAGGCCATGGCTCTGAAGATGGTTTATGCAGGATCAGGCTGCCAGCAACCATTGCAACCATGATAAGGTGTCTGCCCATACCCCAGGGAGCATGGCCACATCCTGAGTGGGCAGACAGACAAAACCCAAAGTATTCCCTAGATTACCCACACAAATGCCTCAATCTCAGTGTCCAAGGTCAGCTCCACTCAAACAGGGCAGAGGAGTCATCTGAGGCTGAGCGTGCAGCCAGAGCCTTTCTGTGTCTCCACGTAGCAGCATCCAGCTCCTCTCTGTTGCCCCTTTCTCGGCTTTCCTGCTGGGCTACAAGTGAAAACCCCTCTAGCCCAGGCTGTACAAAAAGTGCCTGATAACACCCCATGGCAAGGTACTTATCAGTCCCAGAGGAAACAGAGAAAAAAGAATCACAATACTGCAGTGGGGCTGCAAAGGACAAGAGGTGTCCACTGCAGGCAACAAGCTCCCAAAAGCATGGAGCAGAGAGGAGATTGCAGCAAAGCTGGGAGACAAAGCATACTGTGCTGTCCTGGCATCAGTGGATTGCTTTGCAACTGCTTCATGGTCCTGTGTCTGACCTCCACCTCTTGCACACAGAGAGGCTCTGCAGGGGATGTCACATTACCTGTCCAGAGCTCTGCAGCAGCTTATTTCCTCCTCCCCTGCACTCAGCCCTCAAAGCACTTGCTATGCATCTGGTGGTCAACAGAGCAGACCTGGTGCAGCAGCAGTGGCAGGAAGAGGTGGTGGTCAGATGTCAGCCAGATGGGATGTCCTCCAGCACTAGGGATGCCAACAAGCTTGACGTCTGCTTCTCACTTGGTTATCCTCAATCTTCTCATGATCTGCACAACTCTGGGCACTCTCTCGTTTCATCAGAGCTTGCATTTTGCTTTAGGGAAATCCGTCTTTTACAATAAGTCTTCTTTCTCTTACTTCCAGTCATTTTGTCTAGCAAGACTGGGATTGGGAATCTAGTCATTACTTGGTTTGAGAGAGAGAGGACTGCAGATGGAGGGACTAAAACTGTAAAGCAGTTCGGATTCAGCAGTTCACAGGTGCAGCTCCTGGTTCTTCCAGGCTACTGAAAAAGCCTCAGAAAGCAGACATTGCTGCAGCTGCTTCTTGTTTCTCACACAGATGTTGTGCAGGATAGAGCAGGCAAACAGTGTCCTGTCAGTTAAGCAGGGATTGGATTCATATTTTATCCCTGTCCTGGTTTCATCAGGGACAGAGTTAATTTTCTTGCTAGCAGCGGGTACAGTGCTGTGCTTTGGATTTAGGATGAGAATAAAGTTGATAACACACTGATGTTTTAGTTGTTGCCAAGCAGTCAAGGACTTTTCAGCTTCTCATGTGGCCCTGCCAGTGAGAAGGCTGGGAAGGAACACAGTGAGGGCAGCTGACCCAAACTGGCCAAAGGGATATTTTATACGGTATGACAGCATGCTCTGTATATAAGTGGGGAAGCGGGCTGGGAGGCAGCACAGCTCAGGAACTAGCTGAGCATCAGTTCTGGCTGGTAAGCAATTGTGCTGTGCATCACTTGTTTTGTATATTCTTTTGTCATCTTCATTATTATTACTATTCTCTTCCTTTTCTGTCTTATTAAACTGTCTTTATATCAAGCCATGAGTTTTACCTTTTTCTTTTTGAAAACTGGGTGGGAGGAGTGAGTGAATGGCTGTGTGGTTGTTTTAGCTCCCTGACGGGTTAAACTACAACAGTCCCTAAGGACCTTGGTCTTTCCCAGGTAGAGCAGTGCCTTGGGCTGTCTAAAGAAGGGTAAGGCTGCTCATACCTGGCTCCAGCAAGTCAGGTGAGGGCATCAAGCAGCAAGGCTGGAGAGGGCATCTCCTTTGACATCTGTGGACCCCTAATCAACCAGAGAACATGCATGCTTCATGCCCTTCTCAGGACCATCAGGGCTGATGGCAATAAGATAGACTCATTGTTCTCCATCAACCTGGATCTCGGTAGCACAGGATATTTTCTTTGTGATGAAGAGCAGTCTGGCAGTGTGGAGGGGCAGCAGAATGGACCAGGAGGTGTTCACTGACGCCCACCACGATGATCTACTAGCACTCAGGAACTGTTTTCCACTCTGCTCCCAGAGGACCGGGCAGCTTGACCACATGGGGAGGAAAGCTTTCAGGTGTGTGGACAGGATTTGGACAACACTGTAGGTAGAAATCCCCTTCTAGGCCAGCAGCACCCCCTCTCTGAAAATCTCCACACAGAGCGGTCCCCAGCACCACCCTGACCAGCATCCAGACTGAATGCCACCTGCCCCAGACAGGCAAGGCTAGGTGCCTCTGCAAGCCAGACATCCACGTGTCAGAGCAGCCTCTTGGACTTCTCCTCTCCACCCAGCAATCCTTGGCTCTTTCCCTGCTTTATTCTTCTGTCTTATAATACATCAGATGTTACTCAAGCCCACTGATTGTTCTCCCTTTTGTGCTGGGGCAGACAGACGGGCTCCCCAGACAATAGACAGGCTTCACCAATGACTGGGAAAGAGAGGTGGAAGATTTACTGCCATGAGGTAATTGACTGGAGGAATTTGAACTTTCTTTGCTTCAGGAACTGCCTCCATTGTCCTGCTTTGTCAGCAAAGCGGAGGTAGGGAGGGACCCAAGTGCGGTGTGCTTGCGACAGGCAAGATTTGCCTTCTGAGCACCAGCTCCATTCACAGATCCGAGCCAGAACCTGAATCCTTGGGCTGTGACTGTTTTCTACCTCTGGGCGCAGCTTGCCCCACCTGCTTTGACACTTCTTTTGCCAGGTTTCTCAACCATGTCTGGTTGGTGACCCCCCTTCCCCTTATTCAGAGCATAACAATGTCCCAACCCTTTTTCATTTACCCCAACAGTAAGAATAAAACCATCTCCCTGATGCCTTTGATAGTGCATTTGAACATGGACATGCGGCATCTCACGCCAGATCACACAAGTGCGTAGGTGCATGGCGAGGCCAGCGGAAAGTTGGTGCAAAAGGTGAGGTCTTGTGGGCTGTGTGGGGGTGAGAAAGTATCCACTTGCAGCTGGAAGAAACACTTTCGCAACTTGCAACTGTCCGCATGGCGTTTTTGCAATCCTTTCTTGCTGTGGGTGTAGCAGGCAATGCTGCACTAGCTATGCTGACACTTCATCATCCTTTTTACTGTGAAAGGCCATTTTGTTGGGATCCACAACAACTCCAGGCTGCCTCGTTGCTTAGAGTCCTGACTGCTCCAGGCAGGTGCCTCTTCTTTAGTAAATGGTTGGTTTTACCCAATATGGGTCCCACTTGTTGCAGCTGCACAACGTTGTCACGTCCCCTCTGGGTTGCTGAGTTTTCCAGCTGTCTGAGGTTATGTCCTTGGACACACTTAGGTCATTGCACGAGCTAGTTAGAAAACCAACAAGAAATTTCAAGATTACCTGTTTGGGGAGGGACTTTAACACACCCCTTGCACAGACATTGCCAACAGACTCTCAGATGGAGACAGCCAGCTAGACAGTCCACTCCCTGTGCTCCATGGACATTACTTCTCCCACCCCAGCCCAGAGACAGAGTGGGAGCATCAGGGTGGGGAAAGTGATGGGGACGTGCATAACCCCAGCCCTAGTCTGTGCACTCCAAAAAGCTCTGGTGCCTGGGTGGTGGGGCAAAGCCACCAGAGTCCATGTCCCATGTCCCAATATCCTATCCCTGCACGTAACATCAGTCTTGTAGTTTTCTGTCCTAGTACCAGTAGGAAGACTAGTGCTTCTCAGTTTTTGTAAAGCCCTAGATACAGAACATAAATGGTATATAAAAAAAGCTATTTTAAGTTTTATTTATGCTTCTGACTTATCCCAAATTCTGGGCTTTTCCCTTTTCCTGACTCCCTCCCCACATGCGAGGTCAGCCATTGGTACTGAGACGGCAATAGCTGATGTGGCCTGTGAATCCCACCCCAGAGCCCATTCTGCTTCCTTGAGTAAGGTGGTATTTCCCTTCTCACTCTGTCCAAGCCCATCCTCCTACACAAAAAAAGGGAAGGCAGGAACATTTGTAGGAACAATTTATTTTGAGGTTTTCTTTACTTACAGTTTCATGAGGAAGGCAAAACTTTTAACACTGGCCTGGGCACCAGCAGAGGCTCGTCCATTCCCATAGCTCTGGCATCAAAGCCTTCTCTAACAGGGCCCAAGGCAGGGATCCAATTTCCAGAGCCAAGTGGAGAAGCCATACTGTGAGGACAGGGCTGGGGGTGTGCCAACCCCCCTCATTCCCTTCCCTGCCTCACACCCTGGGTGGCCAGCACCAGGCTTCAGGATTGTTAGCGTTGGCCATCGCCTTGCACGAGCCGATGCTGCAGGGTTGATGCAGACAGCATGTTGCACCCCATCATGGCCAGTTCTGCAAAGCCAGCCGTGGACACCTGTGCCAGGACAGCCCCACTGCAAGGACGTGTCTGCCCTCCCGCCACAGTGCTGGGAGCACGTGGTCTCAGCTGGTATTTTAATTCTCAGACCACACGTCGGCATCGTAGAAGAGGGGGCTGGAGAGCAGGGGAGACAGATGGGGCAGGAGACGACTAAGGTCCTCTCTCAGGCCCCAGTGTTTCTGCCAATACACACAGATATTTGGGCACAGGATGTTGAAGAGGCTGGCCATCTCTGATCAACAGCAGTATCATGTCTCCAACAGCACCTAGCACTACCCAACTCCCAACAAATAGAATAGGGCACTTTTGTGCACTTTTTTCCCAGCTGAGATGGTTTATAATTGACCATGCCACAAAGCAGAATGGTTTAAACTATTTTTGAGACAGGTTGAATACAATAGAAAACCAAACTTCTGTTCCATAAAAGCACCTGCCAAGCCCAACTTGAAATATAAATCATCTGCAGTGCCAGACCATCCCAAGCTAGTGCTGCTCAGGAGTGAATTATTGCCTTCCGTTCCTGCTTGAGTGCATTAAATGTATTCAGCCTTGTCATGACGTGATGGTTCCTTCTCTGACTTGTTTTGGCACAGAGCACGCCGTCTCCAAGAGGACCTGAAAAGCAAAGCCTGGACACTGTCTCATTACTAAGCCGGTATTAGGTTACGACATGATTTTCTCCTCTCAAGGCAGCTGCTCTGCAGATGTCGTATTAATACTGTTTGCAATTTTCAGGGCCTTGCTTAAGTTTCTCTGAAAATCTGAACCTGTGCAGGTAGCCCTCTATCTCGACAACAGCTTCTCACAGTCGTGACTAAAGTAGTGCCACAAATCAGATTAAAAAAGCAAAGTGCAAGGGAGGTTCTGCTGCATCGTTTCAATGGGCAGCTCCCCTCTGGGCAGGGCAGGCAATTAGGAGCATCCTGTATCCTTGGGATACACCTCCCTGCTGGTGAATGAGCCTTTAGAGCAGAGCAGGGCACCTGAATCCATGACAAAATGCACAGGCACAGGGTTGTTATTGCCTCACAACTCTCCCCCCCTTCTCTCGTGTCTCAATCATTCTGCTTGGAGGAGCACCCTACTGACCTGTCTGCTGGGGTCCAAAGTGTATGAAAGATAAGAGAGAACTCAGAAGTCTCTCTGCCAGCTCTGAGCTGAACACAACTGTCGCTCTTTGGCCAAAGATTTGCCAAAGTCTTTTGGGGCTGGATGCAGTTCTGGGATAGCCTGTGGTATCTCAGACATCCACATGTATCTGCATGGTGGGCAGATACAACACGGGACCCACAGGAGATCCCTGGTGTGGTGGCTGGAAGCCAAGGTGAACGCAAGGGAGCTGCAGGGTCCCTGTTTAGATGACTGTGGGTCATTGCAGACAAGGTCCCAGTTGGCTGGATGAAGTAGCTGCTGTTTGGATCCTACTCTGGAGGGGGCTGAGCCGGGACAGACAGACCCCACCTAATCCCTTACAGTACAGCAGTGCTGGCAGCTGGACCCCAGAATTGAAGGCACGGGTGAAAATCTGGAGACAACGCACAGCTAAAATAGTGTTTTTCTCTGGCAGTTGTCAAATGACTGAAGTCAACACATCTGCCTGCTGCCAGCACCCCAGCAGCCCATTGCAGGAGCCAGCAGAGAGCTGAGCACCAGGGAAGCATAGGAGTCCCTTGGCTTTTTAGAGTTCTCTGCTCCAGACCAGAGGGGACAGGCACACGATTCCTAATGCGAGCATGACCTGGCAGCAGCAAATGCTGGGCACCCACAGCTTCAGCTGGGGCAAAGCCTGAGGATGCAAAGGGCACTCGTTCCCTGACACTGCTGGTGCCTGTGCAGGGCACACACTTGCTGTACTGCACAAGCGTTGTGCTCACTGCACCTGGGAGACCTGCCTCACATACAGAGTTGTAGCTGGATTAAGAGATTTTTGACCCATTTTAAATCCAAGCCAGGCAGTACGAGAGCGGTTGTCCTTGTTATAATATGAGTCACATGGGCCAAAAAGAAAAGCTATAGCTTGTTCTGCTTGAAATCAGGGTAGCCAGGAAAGGTAGCGTGCTGACAGTAAATCAGCACTCTGGTATCAGGCCTTGGTTTCCCAGCTGATCCCAGCTCCCCTGGTGTTGCCACTCTCCAGGGGCAAGCTCAAGCTCTGGTTCACAGGGTGGCTCTGAAAGCAGCACTTGTAAGACCAGGGCGGTGATGCTTGAGGAGAAACTTTGCCTCACAGTGCCCCACAAGGCAAATGGGAACATTCAGAGCAGCCCACCTTCCCAGGTCTGTTGGCCAGCGTTGCAACACAGCTGGCACCAGAGCTGGGTAGAGCAGTGTCAGAGATGACAGAACTGAGCCTTCCACCCATTTCAGGCATGAGAACACAGCCTTGGCTCTTTCGGTTGTTTATGACACTGAACTGTCTTTGCTGGTTGGTCATGGTGGCTGGGAGTGTTTAGAAAGTGCCATTTAAACACAGACTTCTGCAGCACAATATTTCCAAACCAAATGTGGGAAGGGCCAGCACCTGAGTGTTTCTAGGGACTGATTCCCAAGACAGAGCACTGCATCCCTTGGTCCCTCCTGCCAGCTCCCAGGCTGACGCAGCTCCCAGCCTTTGAGCAGCAGTTTAGAGACCAGAGGGCCATGCTCATCACTGCTGTGTCCGGTTACAGGTTGAGATGGGCATTTCTCAGTGCAGATGTGCTGCACGCACAGTCTCCACAGTTTGTCACAAGTTCATGCATATGCCTCACATGCACTCCATACTTACAGCCCTGTCGAGCTCTTTGTAGTGGCCCAGACCTTGCTGGGACCTGAGCTGCAATCCTGACCACCCCACAGCAAAGCACTTATGAGGGTAGCAGGAATCTACACAGGTGCAAGTAGCGCTTAAAGCAAAACAAGGTACAAGGGGTCCTTCCTCAGTCTGGAAAGCAGCTTGGCTGGGTTCAACAGACCATGGCAGTCACTGTGGTAAACAAGATCTTGGGGACAGAGGGAGTTCAAAGTTGGCTGCAGCATGGTGGTGCAAGGATGCTGCTGTAGGGCATTGTGCTGCACAGAACCAAAATGGAGATGGGGCTTCTCCTCATCCCTTGGACAGGCTGTGCGAACAGGAGAGCCTCTGTCCCCCACACAATCTTCCCTGGATAAATCTCACTCTTGGAGATCTGCATACTTCATCTTCACAGAGCTTTCTAACAGGTATTAGAGAAGTACTCCCTCACCATGAGGTCAAGCATTTGGGCGTAAAGCCATCAGCTTGCATCTGGCACATTAAGTGCTCATTTTCCTCTGACCTAAGATCTTTTTTCACCTTCTGGGTAAGAGAAATCAGATATCACTGGAGCTAAAAGTCTGCTCCAACTGTGGCAGGAAGACACAGGCTTCTCATTGAAGCTTTTCCTATCATTTCTTGCCAGCAAACCTCTTGTGCTTTTCCAGGAACTTTAGAGGATTGTCCAGAAGTGCCAAATCAGGTACAAGCCTTGATACCCTAGTAACTGGATTCCTGTTCTTTGAGAGAATGATGCATAGCTGCAGCACTGACATCAACATTTGGCAAGTCCAAAAGGTCACATGCAAGGAGAGGAAGCCCATGCAAAAGTCTCCAAACGCCAAGCCCTACTCCCTCTGCCAGCTCTTTGTTTGTGCGTTGGTCTCTCCCTGACACTTGAGCCACGTCTCTGTCCTAGCATGTGGGTTTTCGGATCGGGGCATGCACAGCCCAGGAGACAACACAGACAGCTTCAAAGCAGTGTGCCAGTGACATACAGAAACTCATCGTCTTTCCATCAGGGGGAGATGGGGAACGGCTATTCAGGCAATGTCTCCTGTGTCTAAACACAGCCCAGCACCAAGACCAGGGTTCCCATGGGGCTGTAGACCTCTCCCACAGTGGTAGTGCCTGGCAGCCTGCAGGGTCCCATGCTGGTAGCTTGCTTATGAGCAGCAAAAGGATCCACTGACAATGTGCAGGGATACCAGGTTTTTCTCTGAGAAACGGTTTCCTAGAGCAAAAACTGTTCTTCATCAAATGCAAAAGTTTCCAGGCAACACACAGATGTGGTCGAAATTTTTGAACGAAAACATATTGGAGACATTTGAATCTGAAGGGAAGGATTTTCTTTCAATTGAGGTTTCATTTTACTTCTGATTATTTCAAATTCAGCCTCAGGTTAATATGTGCAGGTGCTATCTGTCATTAAATATTGCATTGTCATGGCTTGGCTTTTAATGAATGAAATGTTTTGATGTCAGCGTAAAGCATTTCAATCAGCCATTCTGACATTTTCAACTAAAAAATATATCTAGAATTCGTCCTCTGTAAAATATTCCCAAATTTGTCTGCTTCTTCCAGTAAGTGACGGACATAAACCTCACAGATTCAGTTGTGCATCTCCTCCAACCCTCCAGTTCTTGTGTGCTGCTTTATTTGCTCGTCTCAGCATGTTGGGATCAGATTCTGCCCCTGTCCTGGCTCTGGCTAGGATAGGGTTAATTTCCCAAGGAGCCAGGTGAGCCAGGCTGGCCGGGGGCTATTCCGTACCATGTGACGTCATGCTCACCATAAAAGGGGGCTAGCCGGGGAGGGGCGGGTTCGGCGCGGCTCCAGGATGGGCTGAGGGTCCGGTCGGTCATTCGGATCGGTAAATTATTTTCTGTTATCACCCATTGTGTACATCTGTTATCAGTGCTGTTGTTGGTTGTTTCCCTCTCCCTTGCTGTCCCAGTAAACTGTCCTTACCCCAACTCAGGAGGCTTCTGCCTTTGTTTGTCCGGTCTCCTCCCCACCCCACCGGGGAGGGGTGAGCGAGCGGCGTGTGGTGCTCAGCTGGGGCTGAACCACGTCAGCCACATACGTGAGCTGGTGTAACACTCCCCCCCCACACACACACATACGTGAGCTGGTGTAACACTCCCCCCCCGAGAAAGGACTTGCAAGGGGAGAGGCAACCTGGCCCAGCGCTCTTCCAGTAGTGCCTTGCACCAGTTCTTCCTCATCTCGGCAGCTTTTGCCCCCTGCTCAGGTAGAAGTCACACACTGTGACCATAGAGCTTGCCCAATCCTTTCTCTGATTTCTTGCCAGCCAGAGAATGAACAGGAATAACTGTGTGCTGCCAGATCCTCTCAGTGCAAAAGGAACCAGTGTGTTTACACACACTTCTGGTCATTTCCTGCCCACCAGCCTTGGGCTCTGCCATCTCCTTTCAGTGGGTCTGAAAGTAAATGGAGCAGGGCTGGAGATGATGGGCATCATCTGTCAGGGATTCCTGGACAGCCCTGGGGGGTGAGAAGTTGGCAGTGGAGAGAGGATGTGTGTGACGAAAAGGAACAGGACAGAGGCAGCTGCTCTGGGCCAGATGTGCAGGAGTCTCTCATGCACGAATTAACTGTGGGCATCTTAGAAAGAGTCCAGCAGGGCTTTCAACTCTTAAGCAGAGGTGGAATCCAATATTCAGAGAGCTTTTTTCCCTAACTAAATACTGCCTCTCCTTAGACTTCCAGCTGATACTTTTCCAGGATATGTGGGGCCACACACACTTTGTGCGGACATTATGCAATCAAAGGAAGGATGTGGATGACAGTGGTTGCATGTGCTCCTGGTATGAAGTTGGAAGCATGTCTATGGCATGTGTGTGAAGACCACACTAACTTCACCCCAGTCTGCTCCTAAAAGGAGAACTAGAGCTCACAGCAAGTGCTCTGAATCAGCCATGGGTACCAAGCTGGTAGTCCAAAAGCCAGTCCCAGTCACGGACATACTCAGAAAGCCCTTGGGCCACGGGAGTTTGCGCATGTGCTGGCCCAAAAGGAAAGCGGGCCAGCTGAAAGCTGGCATCCAGCACAGTCAGGCTGTCGCGCTCAGATGTTTGCTCCTGAAAACTCACCGAGAGCCACTGGGAGCAACAAGACAATGACTTTCAAGAACCTCCTCTTCTGCATTGCATTCAACCTGGTTGGAGCCCCATGCCCCAGGTCCTAGGAATCAGTGGTTTAGGCACCCCTGAGCGAGACGTAGCATTAGACAGTCACCCTGAATAGTCACAGGTAGATTTAGCCTCCATTATTTTGTATCTTTGTCTTATGTCTTTATAGGGGGACTCTACAAAATTCTTTACCAGCTATAATGTACATCCTCCTAGTGCACCAAACCAGCATCATCTTCTCTGTCACAGCTCTCCTCACACATCTCTTTGCAAAGACAGGAGTCCTGGTATCTTCACCTCTACACTGACCCAGTTCCTTAGACCTTGTTCCCCCTCCGATGATCTGTCTGCTCCTTCAGTGCCTGCTTTTTTGGTACAGTCCAACAAGCTATGCTTTCTAGGTGGATCATTTACTCTTCCAGGAGTATCTCCGTAGCAATTCACTTCTGTTCCCACCATGTGGGCTCCAACCATGTGGTGTTCGACCATTGTGCTCCTGCTGCTTTCTCCCATGTTAACTGTGCAAGTGGCATGGGGGGCTGCAAAGCCCATTACTGCCCTGTAGAAAAGACATTCCTGTGCACATTGCACCCCAGTGTAAACTGCCCACAGAGGTCTTCCTGAAGGTGCTGGGCAGGATCCTGGAGCAGGCAGGGCAGACTGTAATGAACAAGCTACCTTCTCAGGCACTGTGAGTTGCAGAGCAGCTCCAGTCTGCTGGCAAGTGCCTCTGCCATGGAGTTTCTGGCTCCTCAGAACAGCCTTGTGGCTTACAACCATCCTTGACTTGCCTTGACCCGCTTTCTACCTTCTGCATTGCTCTTCCAAGGACACAGCACCATGCCCCCCAGCCAGTCCTCAGGGAAGTGTGGCTAGTGTGCCAGACCAGAGCTGGTAAGAGTTTCTGAACACAACATTCGCCTTCATAAATATCTTGCCTGAATCAAAGCAGAAGATGCCAACTTGAAAGCACAATATTTCAATGACTCAGTTGATTTCAAGGACATTTGCGTGGGGAATGTGACAGATGCACCAATTATGTTTGTTTGCTGTTTACTGCTCATTTTCTTTGTCAAAAGTCTTTGGCTGGGCAGCAAAGAGGAAGATGCTTCTGGGTTTACCTTTCTCTGGTAGCTGTTCTGGGTGTTAAGAGGACAACTACTCCATCAGGGTGAGAGGTTTCACTTTCCATGGGAGTGACTAGGTCTGTTCCCAAAAAGCCCAGCGAGTGGGGAACCCAGAAAAGACCTGGAGAAGGGCAGGGAACAAACCCACACTCAGAACACAGAGGAATTTGAGGCTCTTTCCAGGCATCTAGTGGAGACTATTTGGTAGCTAAAAGTCAGGACATTGCTGGGCTGTGGCTGCTCCAAAGGACACAGTGAGCAGAAAGGACATTTGCTTCCAATCTCATTTTTCTTGCTTTAAAAAAAATTGTTCCTTGCTCTCATTCATGTCCCAGTATTTCTTTTTAGTTTAGAGGTTGTTTTGGTTTTGAAATGCTCACACTAAGGAAGAAGTTCATGTTGACGCAGCTCCAACACTGGCCAGCTCTGAATCCTATTATGTGAGGCAAAAACATAAAAAGTTTTAAAGAGGCTGAGAAGTCCTGCTTGAACACTTCCAGGACAGAAAGTATTTTTGTTTTCAAATGACTTTTGGTTTAGAATGTCCTTTCTGGGATAATTTTTTTTAATGTCACAACTGGAGAAAAAAAACCCCACAACACATTTTTTGTTATTTCGATCAACCCAAAACAATACTTTCTGTACTTCTATTTCATGGGAATCACCAAAAACATGGACTTGCAGAACAGTATCAGAAATGGAAAATAGAGTCCTTGCCCAACATCTGACCCAAGGCAGCCTGCAGCGCTGACTGGTCTGTCTGGAAGGTGAAAGCAGAGGGGCTGGGAGGAGGCTCCACCAGCCTCCCCCTCGGTTTGGTGTATGAGACACCCCTACGCCAGTCGAAGCAGCTCTGTGCTAACGGGCGCTGGAAGCACCAGGGCACTTGCACCTCTGTAGACCAGAAGATGCCAATGGCCATCATGCTCATAAGAGCTATATCCAGCAAGACAAGCCATCTTCTCCCTCTCTTGTCACAGCACAAGTGTTTTCCCCTTTTATCACCAAACAGACTTTCCTTCGGCAGATAGGACAGTTGCAGCCAGGAGACGGAGCCCATGAGAAAAATCTGTAGGAGCGCACTTAGCAAGATTCACATTTTGCCTTTTTGGAAAAAATGCCCTCATGTTCTGAGCCAAGTTTCATCTCTGCCCCACGGCACAGTGACTTCTGGAGGCAGCTCCTTGTTGCTTCTCAGCCGCTTCTCGTCCACGTGGCTGCAGCCGATTCTGCCACATGACCTGCCTGTCTCCCTACCCTTGTCTGTGCACCGCACACCTTCCTTTCTCTTCTGCTGTCGAGGGAGAGTCCTTCCCCTGGCAGACCCTGTGGGCCCTGGGATGAGATGGTATTCACTGACAGCCCTGACCAGGCAGATGGTTTCTAAAAATTATTTCTTCTTGTTCTCACATCAGCCATTCCCATGGGCAGAAATGCATTACTCCTCTGCTCAGTGCCATTCTGCTCTCATGCGTGGAGGGCACGTAACATGGTGCAAAGGCAGGGCAGCTACGGGAGGAGCTGGAAGTGGAGTAGCCAGAGCGGTATGAGATTTGTACTTGCCGTAGGTCACTGCTATTCACTGCACAGACCAGACTTCTGAAGACCTGCTGGTGCAGGGATGGGCTTAATCTCACCCTGGCAAACTGGCCTTGGCTGAGTCTTTATTATTGAAACATTGTGGAGATCTCGGATAGGGCCTACACATGGGGGATGATCTAAGATGACTGATCTATTTTCAAACATGGAGAGGTGGGAGTAGAAACACGTTCTGCTCTTGCCTATTGCAGTGATATGGGATTGAAGCCGGGCTGGTGCCTCCAGATATGGTGTAATGCAAATGAGCTCTCACTGCTTTGATCTCTTTATCTTCCCTTTCTCCTTTTCTTTATGGAGACTACCTTTAGCGTAGTTTTCAACCTGCAGGCTTTTAGGAAAAACTTCAGCTGGCTCTATGGTTCCAAGTACCATTCTATATCATCAGCCCCAGCTTTACCCCGAGCAATTCAGGTATTTTGTGGTGACCTCGGAGATTTCAAGATAAAGAGGAAAGGAGATAACAAGAACCTTTATGAATCACTCTAGTATAATCTGAAGAATTTCTAAACCTATCATTTATTGCCTTTGGGCTTCTTTTCTAAAGGTGGTGTAATTGTGCGTTTTTCACTGGATGCTAATGAGAGTGGCCAGAAGAGAGGTTCAGACACTGCTCCGCTCCTAATGATTTCAGAGAGACGAGAGTGTCTCGTGTCTTGCAAGAACAGGTATAGTGTTGGACCTTTCCAGGATAAGGATGGGAATTTTGGTCTGGTTTGTACAGTTCCTCCAGAAATCAGACTGCTGGAGTGGGAGGCCTTAATGCAGTAATTGTGCAATTAATTCATCAAGAGGATACCAGGTCATTAGCTTCTCCCCACAATCATAAAAATTTCTGCTCAACTGTTTGAGTGTAAGGAAGGTCTTTTTTCCTGTCCAGGAATCCATGTGTTCAGCACCAACACTGAGAGGAGCTAGGCAGAGTCCATGCTGGGACATTAATATCCTGAACATCATGAAAAATGAGGAAATAGTCATATAGTAGAGAATTTTAGGGCTTGAAAAGATAGTCAACATTTGAGATTCTTAGTAGCTTCCCGCAGGCTCAAAACCTGAGGATAGCAGTCAGATATGTTCTTTGGGGTGACCTTGCCTCCTTACAAAAGAGGAGCACAACGTCCATTTCCCTAAATACTGAAAATCCTGTCCAGTGGCTTAGGCAATGTCTGTCATCACTTCCAGCTGTTGCCACATGCATGGGATTTCGCTGAGGTGTGAAAGAAGCCAGAAGCCCATAAAGTACCCCACTGCTGACTCCCTGAAGGTCTGCCCCTTGAACCACATCCTGAACTTGCAGAAACCTTGTAGATCAAAGATCTGCTTGAAGGCAGCTACTTCTCCCTTCTCTCATGGCAGGAGGACACAGGCTTCTTGTCATGCTGAGTGACAGAGGGACCCATGGAGAGCACCTTGGGGGACTGAAGCTAGTGACCAGACTTTATGCCTCTTTGGAGTACAGAGAGACATGGCTGGGGAATGTCTTCTCCCAGCCACAGCTAGGAGCTGCTCTTTCTGCAGGAAATCTCCTAGACCTGTCATTGCTTCCAGGAGAGCACCATCTCTCTGCCAGTCATGCACTTTGCAGATCTTGAGCCAGATGCACATCTGGCTCTCAAGGTTATGTGCTTGGCCTCAGCCAAAACTGCAGATCACTGCAGATTTCACCTTCAAACCCTCCTGACTGAGCAGCCACAATCTCGTTGTGTTACTCCAGTGTGGCTCCAACCTGTTTTGCTTTAGGTCTGTTGACTTCTGCTTGTGTTAATTCACATTAGAGTGCATCTCAGGGGAAACATTTTGCTTATACTCTGGGAAGAAGTATATCAGGAGCTTTGGGAGTGACGGGCAGGGATCATCTCTCCTGAATGTTGTGGGCAGATTTTAGACACCTTGAGTTTGTGTGAGACACATCAATCCCACTGTCCATAGAGGTACATCCTGGGGATATTGCTTAGGCCTATCTTGGGCAAGTATTGCGGGGTGCCCTTCATGCAGACCCACATCTTGCCGCGTAAAAACCTCCCCTTTTGGCCTAAGTGCACAAACTTCTACAAGGTCCTCCAAGTGCCTTCAACAGAGCTGGACAGTGTCTGCTGGGACTGTGCCGCTTCCCACAGGGACATCCATGGCTCCATGTTTTAGAGCACCAGCACCACAGACTGTATCCCACCTGCCTGAGCAATTATGCCAGAGATAAATTCCTTTGATCTTTAAAGCTCGTATCATCCCTGAACTAAAACACTGTGGTAACCCTCTTGTAGCACTGGTAGAGAGCATGGCAGACTGTCCTACTGGGGTACCCAAAGCATGGTGTGTGTCACGTCATTTTTTGGTAAGGAAGATCAGCTAATCAGTGAATAATCAAAGGTTGTTCATGAAAGAAGGTGACATCAAAGCAAATAATTTAAGGAACCCCTCGAGGGCCAGAGGAGTTGTAAGGTCTGAGGCTGAATCACATGAGCTCAGTTTCCATGAACTGTGTCTCAGTTTTCCTGCAGGTACAAGTTAGAAATGCTTACAATAAATGTTTAGAATTAGTTGGGGAAGGGGGGGATGTTAAATCACACTAATTATAGCCATGATGGCTTTGGTGCAGTGCCATTTGAAAGCATAGGTAATTTCAACACCTAATGCAAGAAGCCTTAAAAGACATTGCTTCATGAGTAAACGGGGGTGATACCAGAACAGTTTCAGTTCCGGGAGTAGCAGAGTGGTTCACTTTACTGTCAGCATTTCAGACCATAGCCGTGCACAATGATTTGACTGCAGAAGATTTCCTGCTCTTATTTGATAGCTTGCAGAGAGGACAGACAGGCCAGTCACTGGGGAAAGAGGATCAAGGGAGCTCTGGGACAGGAGAAGGACGGCTTGTCCCAGTGCACCAATGCAGCGTGGTTGCATGAACTCAAAGGCAAGAATCTGGACAGTTCCTCATCTGGTCCTACATTGCAAGCCTGCGTGAAGCTGCAGCACCTCATTTCCTCTTCTACATTTCTGATTTCTTTTAGAATTTAAGGGACTTTGGGATCTGAGTTATGTTCTTTGTTCATTTCTATAATGCCTGCCATGGTACGATCCCCATCTTTGTAATGGTTTCTCCAGTGCAGATGACAATAGCCATGCTTAGATATGAGTGACCCAACATTTCTTTTACTCTACTGGATGGCAGTCACTTAAAAGAGAGGGCTATTTTTGGAAATTCAAAGTCATTGACAGAGCTGAGAAAGGTCAGCTTTCTCAGGAGTCCCTAATCCATTTAGTCCATGAATCACTAGTCTTCTGCCAGATGTTGCTGAAAAAAACCAAAAAAGATCCAATAAGGTTGAGATAACATGGGTTCCTTATAAAATTAACAAAATGTGACTGACTGAAGTGACCACGCCCAAACACTTGAAGAGATAAATAGCTTCTCCAATTACTCTGACAGGAAGCATTTCCACTCTTGCATGCACTGGGGATGTACACAACACAAGAAACCTTACTAAGAGGAAAAGCATGAGCTTGGGAAAACACAACAACAAGTCAACAACATCTTTCTATGAGTAATAAGTCAAATATTTACTCCCACAACACTTCAGACAAGAATCCTGTGCCTCAGCTTTCACACAAGCATGGACAGCCTGTGGAGAAACATCTCATACTTTTGTGGCTAGCAAAATCACTGGGTCCAGGACTGTGCTCAGGAAGTTCATTTCCAGCCCTTGGAGGAACTCATTCTTCCTTCACACCATCTGTCCTTACACTATCCCCTCCATGCTGTCCTCATACCATGGCCAGTCCAGGAACTCAGCCACAGCAAGCCAGGTGTGATGTCCGCTGCTCTAGAGGAGCTGGTGTGAGGGTCCTATGGGAAATCTCGCTGGACAAATAGCAGTAAAGCCGAGTTGTTAGCACCCTATTTGCCTTGCTGTCCATTAGCTAGCAGACCACTACCAGGGTTTGTGCTATGGGCCTCCCCCTTTCAGTACTGTGAGTGTAGATGTGTTGCACTGAAGTCCTGGAGAACTGGAAACCATCAGAGCTCCAAACACCCAAAACATCAGTGAGTTTTGAATAAAATGACCCAAAATGTTCCCCATATAATAGCCTTGAAAATCAGGGCTGGATTTTTCTTCACTGCCCCAAGAGATGGTGGGAGAGAGCCCCTTCCCTCAGACATCCATGGCCAGGATTCCCATGGCTGCAAGAGAGAGAGACAGAGGGGAGCAGGGCATTTTAAGAAAAGCCATGCGAAGTGGAGCTGTGAGGCTGTCACAGGGGTGGGATAATACTATTTCTTCTCTGCCTTTTGGAAGATTTCTTCAGAAACCAGTGTGTTTTCTTCCTCTTCAGGACATGGATCAAGGGGGGGGGGAAAGAAGGGGTCAAAACATGTTTGACCTCCCCATTACCACCAGGGACATACCGCTGTGCTGCGGGGTAGGACTGATGGGTCTGCGCATCCCTGCAACCCCCTGCCCATGGGACAGGCGGCTGTCCCCATCATGCCTAGGAGAGGGCTGGGCACCCAAAATGCAGTTCAACGAGGTTTGAAAAGTGTCTCCTGTGGCGAGCAAGGAGTATTCCCCACACTGCCAGCAGAAAGCAACTTAAGGAATATGCCTCAGAGTTTCAAGAAGATCTTGGATGTTTCAGATCTGTGTTTTGTTTCATAGCCTTTCATTTTATGTTATTTTTCGTTATTTTTACATTGTTTCACAACATGTCAAAACATCAGACTGATTCATTACAACATAAACAGGAGACACTTTGATGTAGGAAAAAAAGATGTTTTAATGGGTGCTAAGTAGCAACTGCCCTTAGGGATTTAAAAATAAAAATAGAAGCAGCACAAAATAATATTTTAACCCTTCTATTGTATCCCAGGATCATCCAAACACAGAATACAGCATTGCACACAGAACAATGCAGACAATAACTTTATTTTTGCATTCATTCTGAAAAGAGAATTTTGAATTCTCATAGGTCTTTTGGGGATTTTTTCCACCACTTCTTTGGAGAGGAGAAAGTTATAAAGAAAAACCCCAAACTTTGCCAGGAGTATGTTCAAATAGGGCTCATGGAACTGCACAGTTTTGTCACAGGACACATCTCCAGAGAAACTGCTAAGGCTGGCTTTAGAGTCTCCCTAGGTGTAACCTACCTCTGCCAATGTCAAATAGATCTGGTCAAAAGTGGTGGGGTTTTTTTTGTGGAAAATGGTGAAAAATGAAGAAGTCTACGCTCCCAAACTTTTTAAGCCTCTTTGCTTGCAGAACTTGAGAATTTTCTCACTGAAGAGTACAAAGGAATTTGAGTAATTTTTTTTCAATAAACCTATTTTCCACAGAAGTGATTTCATACCCAGAGCTCAAAGCCATCCTGTGATGCTCCAGGATATTTGATACGTGACCAGCAGTCTCACAGCTTGGGTCTGCAGGATCTCAGTTAAAATGACAGTGTGCTGTGCAGAGGGCAGCCAGCTCAGAGAGGTCCCTGGAGTATGGCTGGGTTGTGCTGAGGGACTTTCTCCTTCCTGCTTCAGCCCTTGTCCTTGGCACAAGCCTCCATCCTCCATGCATTTGTCCAGCACCAAGATTCCCAGTGACAGGGGAGTGGGGAGTGGGAGGAGGGCACATCCTTCCTTAGGCTCACAGGTCTGTGAGATTTACAGAAAGAAAGAGTAAAGAAAAATGCCTTTATTTTTATGTCGTGTTTCCTTACTCTCACATTCCAAGAGAGACACCTGTCTGCCTCTGCCATTTAGTCTAAGCGGTCTGAAGGAGCCCAGCAGTGTCCTCTCTACACACAATGACCAAAAATAGCCCCTTCTGCCTCCCACGAGTCTACCCAGCGCCTCAGATGACATTTGACTAGGATTGTGTTGCTCAATGCAGGATATGTCGCATCCATTCCCATGGGTTTTAACCATGCCAGCTTTTCATTTAGCCTCATCTTTCCTCATAGTTGCAAAAATCAATGCTCACTTACAGTCACCTGGTCACAGCTTGCTCTAAACTTGGGTAACTGTCCTGGTTTTGGCTGGGATAGAGTTAATTTTCTTCTTGGTAGCAGGTATAGTGCTGTGTTTTGGATTTAGGATGAGAATAATGTTGACAACATACAGATATTTTTGTTGTTGCTAGGCAATATTTACACCAAGTCAAGGACTTTTTGGCTTCTCACACTGCCCTGCCAGTGAGAAGGCTGGGGGTGCACAAGGATCTGGGAGGGGACACAGCCAGGACAGATGACCCAAACTGGCCGAAGGGGTATTCCATGCCATATGACATCGTGCTCGGGGGGAGCTGGCTGGGGGTTTAGATTGCGGCTCAGGAACTAGCTGGGCACCGGTCATCTGCAGGTGGTGAGCAATTGTGCTATTTGTATATTCTTTTATCATTATTATTTGTATTATTCTTCTTCTTCTCTTCCTTTTCTCTCATATTAAACTGTTTAAGGGATGGAGGGTTAGTGAATGGCTGTGTGGTTGTTTTAGCTGCCTGCTGGGTTAAACCACGACAGTAACAAGCGTGGTTTTCTTCATGCCCAGCTGCTCACAAGGGCAGGGTTGCAGCTATTAAGTATCAGACCTCCTGAAGAGCCTTGGAGCTGTGGTGGGTTGACCTTGTCTGGAGGCCAGGTGCCCACCATAGCCCCTCTATCACTCCCCTCATTCACTAGACAGGGGAGAAAAGGTATAATGAAAGCTTTGTGGGTCGAGATAAGGACAGGGAGAGATCACTCACTAATTATCATCATGGCCAAAACAGACTCAACTTAGAAAAAAAAGATCATCTAATTTATTACCAAGCAAAACAGAGTAGAGCANCCGGCGTGGGGTCCTCCATGGGCTGCAGGTAGAAACTCTCCACACCCTCATCCTTCCTCCATGGGCAGCAGGGGGACAGCCTGCTTCACCATGGTCTTCACCACGGGCTGCAGGGGGATCTCTGCTCTGGTGCCTCCCCCTCCTTCTACACTGACCTTGGTATCTGCAGAGTTTCTTACATCTTCTCACTCCTCTCTCTGACTGGCAAAGCTCCTGAGGTTGTTTTTCCCCTTCTTAAATATGTTATCACAGAGGCGCTGATCGACTTGGCCTTGCCCAGCGGTGGGTCCATCTTGCAGCCGGCTGGCATCGGCTCTAGCAGACACAGGGGAAGCTTCTAGCAGTTTCTCGCAGAAGCCACCCCTGTAGCCCTCCACTACCAAAAGCTTGCCACACAAACCCAATATAGAAGCCCAGAAACATCCTTGTTTTTTCCCCACTACCAGCTTGTCTAATGCACCATTTGCTGCTACTCTTACATGCTAAGACGATGACAGCTCTGCAGTGGGCAGCTCCCAGTGACTTTGTGATGTGCTAAGGGCTGAAGACTTAGCACACACCCCTGGACCCCTTGGGTCACGGCACAGCCTCCTCTGTGAGGGTCTGTCAGACCCTAAGCAGACAGGAGGTGAGCCTTTAGCTGGAGATGGCAAAGACTGAGACAAGCACAATCAGACAGATTCCTCCCACCCCATAAACTCAGAGTTTGTCACCCACAGAGCCAACCTCTGTCCTTCATTCCTGGCATTGTCTCTAGTTTTTCAAGTTTTTAGCAAGTCTGTCCAATAGGACGTACCCCTCCTTCCATGGCTCGTGCTCTCCTCAAAAGCAGCTGTCTATCCACACACTGGAAACACTCCCTGTGGTGTCTGGCATGACCAGTGGTCACAGAAAGATCCTTTTGGGCCCAAGGACATACTGTCCTACTCCAGTGTCACTGGGCTTCCTGTTCACTTTCCAAAAATTGTGAGACACTAATACTGCTCGTGCTGTTAGGAAATATGGTAACTTCCTCCATAACCTGGAGAAGCTCAGACCACCCTGAAGGAGCAAGTGTCTCTCTCTGGTTACTCCTCTCCATCCCTTTGCAGGCAGAGCCTGTGCTGTGATAAGATGCTAATGCTGAAATGCTGTTTTCAGGGTCTTCTCATATTCCCTCTTAGCAGAGAGAGGACACAGAGCCTGGCTTTGGGGTTTATTCTGTGCCAACCACAGCGTGACTGATCAGAGACTTCTGTCTTTCTTCCCCACCAGAGATCTGAGCATGAACAACATCAGCCGGCTGCAGCCCAGCACCCTCCGTCACCTGCGCTTCCTGGAGGAGCTGTAAGTATGGAGCGGCCGCACCGGGCAGAGCATGGTCGGGGTGGTGGGGGGGACACTGGAGAGGGTGCCTGCGGCTCTGGTGGCAACCCCCAGTGTTATCACTGCAGCTACAGGCTGAGATGGAAGGAGGCTGCGCGCTGGGAAAAGGTTTATTTGCTACTCAAGTTTAGGGGGATGACTGAGGTCAGTACCATTAGGCTGAGATGGTGCATGTGCCAAAAGCCAAAATAAAAAAGGACCCAATCCATTATGCAAAAATCAACACTGCACCCGGGAGCAGAGCCAGCACACAGGGAGCTTCATTCACCCTTCTGCACACAGGGTCCCCCTCGGAGCCTCCTGCAGTCCAGAGACACATTAGCTGCCGGGCACTTTGCAATTCAGAGGTCAATGAGCCTGGGCAATTGAAGTAAAATAAATTTTCCCCAGAGGCTGAGGCATCCCATTGTGCACCAATGTGTACTGTGGCCGAGGCACACTCGGACACAGCAGCAATCGCCTTCCCCAGGGACCGGTGTGTGACTGTGTGTCAATGAAGGAGTGACCCCACTTCTGAACGTGTGAAAATTAACCGCCAGCATTCGAAATCACTGGAATCCCTTGTGAGCCACAGAAATGGGAGTCTGGGGGACAGAATATTGAGGTTGGGCATTTCTGCATGGGTAAATTGCACATGTATGGTCTTACTCCACTTGACCATGGGAAATACCTCCAGTTATTCTCATCCTGTTGCTCCTTTCAACACAGCTTCTGTTGGAAAACACAGTTTCTTCAAAACACTATTATTACATTGCATGAAATACTAATATTAGTGCTGCATTTGATATATGCGTTGTAAACTTACTGTATATATAACATTTACTTCAGTTTAATCTGTCTAAATGAATCAGTTTGACTTTACTGAATCAGTTCTTGCAGCCACCGCCATGCATGGCATCAACATTTCGAAAATGGAATTTTCCAAAATGTTGTAATTTCTTATAGAATAGATGTTTTCACTGCCCTGAAAGGAGGCATTTTCATCTCCCAGATGTATTAGGCCACATTTTCTGCAGTGGAGCAACCCTGAATCATCAGCATCCAGTACGACAGTGTTACACCAGTGATGTGCATAGACTGTGGTGCTGACCTGCCTAACACCTCACTGACATCAGCCTCTGCACTGTGTGACGGTGTGCCATGCTCAGGCACCACCGTCAAGAGCAGAAAGTCCTGTCTGTGCATTTAGAAAAGAGTTTGCAGTGAGTGTACATACCCATGTGGACACACACATGCAAAGACAAACTTACCTCTCTGAAAATTCAGTCTTGACTGAAGAGACCAGACAGGATACTGATGTTCATTATTCCCACAACAGGTCAAATCTAATCACTATCAAATCGTACTATAGGTTTTTAACTTCAGATGGGCTTGCAACTTGTCTTCATCTGTCTTTAGTTTCTATTCATTAGACCTGTAAGGACCCCAGCTACGCAAACTCCCCTCCCCATTAGGCATTTACAGGCTGAGCAGGAGTCATTTCTTTTCCTTCTTTACCTTTGAGCTCAAGCTCCCCACAAAGGTGCGGTTTTCAAGACCTTGCATCCATCTTGCACCCTTTCTCTTTCCATTTTGTCAACATCTATGTTGAAGCGTGGACATCCAAAGCGTTCACTGGAGGTAGCACAGCTTTTCACACAGAGACCATACTCTGTTGTATGCAATTAACAGTTGTCTTGCTGCAAGCAATCATGTCCTGATTACATGTAATGTACAAACAGAACAGTCTCAACCAGCAATGAATAAATATTCATAGGCTCCAAAGGAACCAGCTTCCCACAGCCAAAAATAATTATGAATGACACAGACTAAGAGGAAAAATTTAAACAGGAAAATCTGAAAAATAATTGGAAGTTGTTAGAGAACATTTTGCTAGAGGTTCAAAATGCCACAAGTCCTCATTTGGAAAGCAAAGGTATTTTGACTAGGAAAAATATCACAGTTAGGAGAAGAAATGGAAACTGCAGTGTTACACATCTATGCATGCCCAAGTTCCTACTTGAATTTGATAGCAATAAGACAGTAATCTCATTTATGGAAATCAATTCATTTATATGAAATCAAGCAAGGAAGGAATTTTATATATTATCAGGAAATAAAAGTGATTCAACAACAACATCTAGACAGGGACAATGTGTACGTTATTTATAGGGCTGTCATCAACCAGTGGCATTTCCCCTGCTCTTTTCATTTATATCTTTACCAAACTTTCATCCCAAAACATTACATCAGGACCATGAAATTCAGGATGGGATCACCCTCTGTGCCAGGATGTGCACAGGAGTCAAGCAAACAAATCCTGCCTGTTTACACATCCTCAGCAGAAGTTTGTTCAGGTTTCAGAGCTCAAATCTCTGCAGATTTCATCTACATAGAACATACGCCCTTGAGTCTGTCTGCATCCCCACGGAAGAACTGTCCTCTGCATCCCCACGGAAGAACTGTCCATGCTGGGCATGCTAAGTGAGTAAAGACCAGAAAACCCTGCTGAGCAATGAGGGACAATCCAGGTATCTCAGTGTTTGTGCCTCCTGGGGAGGAGCAAGACCTGCCCACCTGCCCTCCAGGCAGAGGAGGGTTGATGATGAAGAGGACTTTGCTGCAGCCCACCCTTGCTGCAAGTGCCTGTCTTCAGTTATAACCTTTCAGCAGGTTTCTCATCTCCAGAGATTTTGGGTGACCTTACAGCCCCAGCCTGCCTCCTACGCTGCTATGTTCCCTGTTACATTCTTGATAAACTGAGTAACAGGCTGGAGCAACTGAAGATAAAACTTTAATTCAATTCAAGGTGAACCAAAACTGATGTTCTGGGGGTTTGGTCAACCCAAGGAAGTTCTTTTAACCTGAAAGAGAAAAGTTTGTTTCATTTTCAGGTTACTTCTTAACCTTAACCCTTTTACTTTGGGTCAAACTTGAAAAGAAAATGGTATTTCAAATACCATTTGAATGAATACTTTGCTTTATTGCAAAGATGCCTTTAAAAAGATGTTTGAACATTCTGAAAAAACTCACAGGGTCCTCAGCCAAAAATATTTGGCAAATTCAACACAGATTTTCGAATCTCCTTTTCAGGTCCCCTGGAAACTTTTATATTTTAGGGACATTTTTACCTTGGTCTAATGCTCAGAAACATCCCAGAAACTCCTGACACCCCTGGTCCTCGAACACACAGGAATGCAATCTGTAACCCTCATCTCTGACAGTCAGAGAAAGTCCACGTTCCTCTGCCTCCTCCCCGAGCTCCTCAGAGTTCTCCTCTCCCTCTCTGCTGCGGCCAATCTGTTCTCTCAACAGATCTAGTCCCAGCAGCCCAGGGTCACAGCAGCTTGGAGGAGGGCTGGTGTTTCACACCTTTTACAACTCCTCCTCCTTCTGTGCCTCTATTTAAGCACTGTCTCAGGCTCCTCGTGAAGGTGAAGTTTCATGAAAGTCAGAGTCAGGTGGACTCAAGACTCAGCTTGTGCATGGAGCTGGAGTTTCCCGAGGAGCAGGAAAAATGGGAGGGGGAAAGAAAGCTGCAAAAATGAGTATATGAAGGACATGTGTCCCATGGCCACTTGAGGACAAACGTGTCTTCTTGCACATCCTCCAGACCGCTGTGGAGCACTGTGAATCCAGGTTGCTGGATCCACCTGAGCCCCAAGTATGTTAATCCTCTGCACGCACCCATGCACCCGAGGAACAAGTGAGAGCAGGGTGGCACATGAGGGTCTTGAGGACAGCAAAGCAATCACCCAAACCACACCATGATGTCCACCCGGGCTGTAACCCACAGGGCATTTCTGCATTGTCTCAGCTCCCCTCCAGAGACCAAGTGGTCACGTCGGACAAGGGACAGGAGGCAACACTGTGGTTAGGGCACAGCTGAGGGCACCAGGACTGCTCCAGCTCCAACTGCTCGCTCACTGTGTGGTCTTGGTAAAGTGATTTTCCCTGCCAGTGCCTCTATTTGCCCATCCATTCAGCGACAAGAACGAGCCTCTCAGGTGTGCCAGGACCTGTTAGTCATTAATGTTTACTGCGAGCTGCTCAGGAAGGTGTTGCGGATGCAATTAGCACTCATGCTTGGAGGCTGCCAAGAGACCAGATTCAGCCAGCTTTAAAGAGGCAACGCCACCAAGGACTCCTCTCTGATGGCTCTCCATCAGTCTGTGCTCTCCTCTGTCACCACCAGCCTCCAGCTCCAGCGGGGAAACAGAGCAGGACCAGGAGAGGCTGCGCCGTGAGCAGGCACGGTTCCAGCACAGGCTCTCACCGGTCCATCCCTCCAAAGCAAGCCTCCAGTGATAGAGGTGTTCAGACCTGGGCCTCACACAGGCAGGGAGCAGCCCAGAGTTTAGTGTGTCTCCTCTTTGTTTCTTCCCCTTTTTTTTTTTTTCTTCTTTTCTTTCTTTCTTTCTCTCTTTCTGGCAGCAGGAAGATTGTTTAAAGTTGCTAATAAATTCCAGTTAATGAAGCCTGAAAAGCCAGAGCTGGGAGCCAAGAGAAACAAGAGCAATCAGTACAGAAGGAATAGAAAGAGGATCTTGAAAGCCGGCCTGGGAATAATAACATGTTGAAATGTGTTCGCCGGCAAGGGCTTTGTTACCGCACTTTGAATCCAAACACAAGCAGTTGGTGCCAAGAAGAGAAACTGCAGCCAAAGGCAGGTGTTCATTGCCATTCACCTCTTGCTTCGGGGCACAGCGGCAAGATCAGACCCCTTCCCAGCCACTGGCTCTTTCACCTGCCTCTTCTCAGGCCCGGAGGGCAGAGGGACTCACCGTCACGGGGAGTGCCGTGCCTCTGCATCGATGAAGGCACAGCAGGCTCAGGACCCACACCGTGGCCTCCCCTTTGCAGGCTGTTGGTTCTCCTTCCCAGGCAGCTCTTGCAACTCAAAGGAATGGAGGCCAAGAAACAGCGTAAAAGCAAAATGAAATAAAATGCAAGGGTGTATGCTGGGAGTGTGAACACAGGGGTCCTCTTCTCCTCCCCTGCAGCCCCTTCTCATTCCTCTTCCCATGCGGGTGCAAGGACCGGTGGAGCCATCAGGGGTTATGGAGCACCAGCACTGCTGCAGTGTGCCCCTGCCTGGTGCTGGAGCACCCACCACTACCCATGTCAGCTCCCAGACATCAGAAACATCCATCTTTGGGGGTATTGTCCAGCACAGGGTCTCACTCCAAGGAAATGTCATTCTTGCAAGAGGCAGTACTGCAGTAATGGTGGCTTTGGGGCATGATTCCTTCTGGAGTGATCGCTCTGCTATGTAAGGGGATGTTGACATTTCTGGGCAATGTTCAAGTGTGCTGGGTCCATGGTGGAAAGCCATCACTGCATCACTGCTCCCTTGGTAGCTGCCTTGCCTGACATAGCTCTCCATTTCAATATGACTGTACGTGAGAAGCTGCAGCTCCTCTGAATGTTTGGACACCATGGTTCCCCCAGGGTGCTGCTTAGCTCCTGTGTCTGAGAAGGCAGCAGGATGCAACCTGTTAGTAACAAGGGGACTAGCCCTGGTTCATCCAGGACTTTCTGTCCTCCTGGTTGACACTAGTCAACCATCCTTGGCAGAGGATGTCAAGATTTGCCAATTCAGTGCGTGGGCAAAAGCACAGAGAGGGTTAAAGGATAATTCCTCTGATGAAGTCTTCCAAAGGTCATTCCTGGGCAATGTGGTATGCTGTGGAGGCAGATGTTGGCTAAGGTGCAGGTGGGGACAGGAGAGAAGGGCTTCTAAGGGGTTCTCCAGCATGCACTTTGAAAAATAAAGCCAAGTCATTGCAGGGGCCCAAGTAAAATTCAAAATGTTGTGAGAGATTTCAGAGATTTTGGTTCTTTTTCTGTTCCCTTTAGGGTAGGGATAGTGTTCAGCAACTGAAAAATCCTTGCAGGTGAGGACAGCTGGCCCCAGTCTTCCTGAAAAGTGCCTTCCAGATGACTAACTCTGTTCTGGGGTACCCCAAGTGGGACACCCAGACTAGAGTCAAAAGTCAAAACTGCTCTGAAGGTTTGGGGGGAACAAATCTCCCCTGAAAACTTTGACATTTTATAATATAAGGGGACGGAGTGAAGGCATTCAGTGTCCTGTATTGGGTTGTTCATTAAGGAGTTGTGTCTTATTAAATCTTACTTGGCAAATGAATCCAAACTAGCTTGCATATGAACATTCGTGTGGGTTGAAAACTGGCTTGAGGACCATAAACAAAAGAAACGAATGCCATCAATCTATCGAGTTGGAACAGGCATTTGGTGGGGGTACGGAGAGCAGAGTTAGAAACAGGCCTGCATAGTCTCCTCCTCAGGGATGGAGTAAGGCAGTAAAGACCATGTTAGAGACAGCTCCAGGTGATACCAGACTAGGACCAGCTGCAGATTCCGATGTGGGAAGGGAGAGTCCAAGCCTAGCTCTTTTCTCAAATGTGCCATGTTTTCACTTGCATGACTTCATTGACTTCATTCCTGTTTTGCACCAGCACGAGAACAAACTCCAGCAGAACATGGGGCCCTTGGTCCCCTGTGTACCCAGGGGATGGCACAGTCTTGGCGTGATGACACTGTTTAGACAGGAGCGTGAAGAGTTTATCTGGGCTCAGATTCTGCTTTGACAGTGTTAGTGCTTGAGAAATGAACCAGAGCAGGAGATCAAAGGGGGAGGCTGACATGCTCAATAAAGATCTGGCAAGGGGAAAATTCCACTGGGATATGGACACACATGTTTGTCCTGTCCTGCCAATGGGCAATGTTCCTGCCTCCTAATGTGAATGATAAGAGCATCATCGTGTTGCCTGAGCACATGACATGAGCGATCATGCCCAACAAACAGCCTTTGGGCGTGCCATGGAAGTTGTAGCATGACCAAGAAGCCCAAGATACAGGAGGGGGTGGGAGCCTGTGGTAACTGAACTGCAGCAACCAGGAGGTGGTAAACCATGAGTTTGTTCCAACTTGGAGTGTATTGGGAATGCAGATCAAAGCCTGGAGGAATGTTCCCAGAAATCACGGGAGTGGGGAAGGGGGAGGGGGGAGTGTAGAATCTAAAATCCACCAAACACACGAGCTTTCCAAAGCAAGCCAGCCAACTCCAGCTTCCACCCTCCTCTTCCACCTGCCCCTTCTCTCACTCTTCCATCAGTCACTTTAAATCCAGAGCTTTCCCTTTCTCCCAACCCTGTCTCACGGTGTAAGCTCCAGGATGGCAGGGCATGCAGCTGAATCAAGTCTGTCTATCCTAAAAAGAGACCTGAGCAGGCCTGGAGCAGAGCTCTTGTTCTGTGGACCAGACATTCACCCCTGCAAGAGTAGCTCCTCTTCCCTCCTGTGTGCTTAAGGCACAAGGGAATGCCACTTAGTCAGTCCTTCTTAGTGGGGTTATTTGCTTCAGCCTTCTCCACAGAAAGAGCAAATTAAGAACTGATTCAGGGGAAGTCACACTGGCAGCATCACTTCAAATGTTATTGTTTCCTTTTAGACGGAAAGGAAGGGACCATTTCAGTGGATTTCCTGTGGGACCTGGCTTCTGGAAACATATTCAATGGGTGCCTGTCTGCCAGGCTGGGAGATTTCTGAAGAGTTTGAGTGAGAAGGACAGAGGGAACCAAGCACTAGGGAGATTGCCAAGTGACCATGGACAGAGGAACAGTCACACACAAGGAGTCTTTTGTGTCCTGGGTCTCTTACATGAATTGGCACAGGAGCTAATGACATAGAAGGAGGCATCTCTTCCAAGGGCCACTCCTCCTGCTGGATAGGACACCCATTCCTGACCTGCTCTTGGAGAGATGGGACAGCCGTGCTGCCTTGCCTGGGACACCTGGCTACCACTCACAGCGTCATGCAGCTCCTGTCCTGGGAGGTATAGCAAACCTCCAAAGCCCACACCTGTAGACCCTGTGTGCACATCCCCGCCATGTATCCCTCCAGCCTGTGTCCATGAACACAGACATCTCCCACCTCCCAGTCTCTGCATGCATACAAGTAAGCAGAGCCCATCTTGGACCCCAGCAGCACTGGCAATTGCCCTGGAGGGTGAATTGAGTGAAGTGGTTGTGGCTCGTGCCTCCCTTTGTGCCTGCTCCTTGGTTCAGCATAGACCTCTACATCCTGGGGAAAGGAATTGGGCTGCACTGGCAGTGGGGAGGAGGTAAAGGTAGAGAGAGAAGAGCCAGAGGCCAGAGGTGAGCCAGGGACATGGCATAGTCTCAGTGTTGTGGGAGGGCGAAGGACAGAAGCAGCAGCAACAGGGAGGCATGGCTGCCTTTCCTGGGACTGGGGAATGCCTTGTGCCTCTAAATTCACCCAGAGATGGTGCCCAGTGAAACCAGGGCAACTCCTGCAGCGTTGTTTTTCCCTTCGTGTTCTGTTTTGCCCATGGTGGTGTGATGCCACGAGCTGGCTCAGCACATATCCCACCAGCACACGGGGTTCCCTGCCACCCTCTTCTGAGGCCAGGAGCCCCAGCCTGGGCTCCAACCAAGCTCCACACTCCTCTCTTGCTAATCCTGGAGGTCCCAGATCTATTTAGGGATCTGGAAAAGACTCAAACACCCAGGAAAGTGAACATGAAGGTGCAGAGCTGGCAAGAAACAAGTCAAGAGGCACATTTAACTGTGAATACATGTAGACTGCTGCCAGTGAAGGCATGGGGGCAGACAGGAGCTCCAGGGAGGTGAGGACAGACAGCCCCCCACAGAGCAAGCACAGCCTGGTAGGACGGATGCTGGGAGCAGGCTGAGGATGCCGTGCAGGAACACCTCCCCTCCAGGCGAGCACTCCAGTCTCCTGGACAACACTCCCTCCCATGTGGAAATCAGCAATCAAAAGGAGCAATTACCCCAAATCACAGCCCCCAAATGACAAATAGCCCAGCCTGCCAGGCGGCTTGCACACTGCAGAGAGGCAGGTTACAACCTGCTCACACACATTAAAGAGACGACCCTGTGCTGTTTATGCTGTTGGAGGCCTAATTATGGGTGCAATTTTCTCTAGATTCCCGAAGGGAGAGACAGGGAGGGAGAGAGGTCGGGCACTCGCACATGCCTGCTCCGCCACCAGTGAGTGTGGTTCCCCAAAACAGCTCAGATCCTTTCCACGACCTTTGCAGAGTCCTCACTGCAATGCACTCTGCTTCCAGCCTGGATTACACCGCTCATCCTTGACACCTGTCTGCAGACAAAACACCTAAAAAGAAACAAGCTTTGTCAATGCTAAATGAATACAACAAGCTTGCCAGCATCTGTGCCCAACCTTGTGGGCCCAGTTTGGACTTTCTGGGAGAGTGAAGACGAGCCTGGTCAGAAATGATGTTCACTGTCTCCTTTTGGGAGATGCAATATTCCACTCCAAGTCAAGTGGACAACAAGTTTCTTACCTTGTGACTATGGAGAAGACCAAGCTTGACCTCTGTTTGACTACTTGGGGATCAGAAAGTAAAGCACAAATGCAGTAGTAATTTGGGGTCTTAATCAGGTTCTTGAACCTGTCTTCATGATTTCTGGCTGATGGGCAATGGAACTTGGTCCATGTTTGTCCTCATGGGAGAAACAGGAGGAGGAGGAGAAGGAGAAGATTCTCCTATGGTCAAGCCTAGACTCAAGAGTCCTGGACTTTACTCCTGGCTCCATCACAGGCTCCCACCATGGTCTCTCAGGACCACTGTCCTCATCAGTGAAAGTCATGGTGACAGTGATGCGGTTTCCAATGTCAGTGAAAAATCCAAATATCTGTTGATGACCCAGCCTGTTCTGGGCCTTGATAAAATTTGAGTATTCTGGTGCTGTGCAATGGTGAAACCCACAAATTTTCGTGGATAAATTCTTTCAGCCAGTTCTGAATGTTGTCCCCCGCTCTTTGCTCTGTGTCCCAAATGGTCCCACTTTCCTTTGTGATGCTGCTCTTCACTTTGTCTTACTCTCCCATCCCTTCACATTCATCTTCACTCATCAGCCTTCCCAGGCTGCATTGTCCCTGTCCTCATCTTCCCTCCTACAGTTTTCTCCCGCTATAACTCCTCCAAGAATTACTTTTGACTTTTCTGTCCTGGTTTTGGAAACCATAGTCAGATGAGTTGGCTCTACTGTGGCATCTACATGGTACTCCCCATCTCCATCCCCTTCCCCAGTCTCCTGTCACAGCAGTGATACCAAACTCTCCTGTGTTGAAGGAGCTGGGCCTTAGCTGTGCTCACACAGGTCAAATCAGGCTGGGAATGAGGTAGCGGAAGCAAATTAAGTGGCATCAAGCTGTGATGCACAGGTTAAAGGAGAACCTGCAGGATGCAGAAAGAGACCACGTGCAGACAAAAGGGACAGATAAGGGTCCATGAGTTAGGGATAGTCTTCTCAGGACCATGCATGAGCAGAAAGTGGCTCTCCCCCTGCTCCATCCTCACTGCCAGGCGTCTGGCATGAAGCAGGGTCTGTAGGTTGGTCAGCACCCTTGAGAAGATGTCCATCTCACAGGCAGCCTGTGCAGGTATCCAGGGAATGACTTGAGCCATGAGCTGTCACTGGATGCTAAAAACACTGGATTCAGGTCTGGCAGGAGTAATAAGCTATTATTTTCTTTGCCTGTTCCCCAAGATGTAATAAGGGACAATATGCAAAAATTGCCCAAGTGCACAACCACGGCTCAGCTCGCAGGTGTTGCAGCCTCCTCCCCAAGGGAACTGTGGCGAGATGCATGAATTGTTAAGCCTCTACAGAAAAGGGACTGTCATTACAAGGATGTTGACATGTTACTGGCTCTTCTTTTCACTGCAGACGCCTCTCTGGAAACCAGATCTCCAGGATCCCAGGGGAAGCTTTCTCTGGCCTCTACAGCCTGAAGATTCTGTAAGTAACTCAGTCCCCTCTGCAGAGCCACTACTCCCTCCTCCCCCGGCCCCTCGGCACTGGCCGTGCACAGGGACTTGCAGCCATCCAGAGGGGATGCAAAGTTACGAGGTGCTGCGGTGTCAGTTGCTAAACTGATGATGGCTAACATGCCCCTCAGTGAGTGGGGAGCCATGTCCCACCCCAAGGACCACCTGCCCCCCTGCACTGCTTCCTGGCTTCTGCTACAGCAAACCATGAGCATGTTACCTCCAGGACAGGGCCCTCCATGCTGTGTGACAACGCGCCACAGGAGAATCTGCAGAGGTTCACATTTTGCATAAAACCCACCAAATGCCCTAATGTGGTATCCCCCAAATGTGGTGTCCAGGCCCCAAACTGGACCCCATCTGCTCTGCTGCAGAATCTTGGGGCTGGGTTGGAGCAACCCAGATACCTGCACTCTGGCAGGTGCCATGGAAAGCTCCTGTGCTCTGCCCAGCTCAGTTGTCTCTTTGCAACCAGCCTGCCTTTGCTGCAAAGTTCTGCCTGGGCCAGGAGGCTTCTGCAAGGCTCTGGAGTGACCTGCCCCTGGGCAGGATGGGACCCTTGCACAGTCTGACTTCAGCCTGCCCTCAGGGGTGGTGGGGACATGGGCAGCTGCACCCAGGAGCACTGCAGCCATCGGGCCATGCCTGGGAACTGCCAGCCCTGGTAAACAAAGGCCTCCTCGTCACTGTGGGCAGGCCACCCACCTCTGACTGTCCAGTGGAGAAGGTCTAAGTGACAAAGGTTACCAGCAAGTTCCTCCCCAGAGTATTTTCCTACGGGCCCGGGTGTCTCACTGCTCATGCAGTCACACTGCTTTTTGCACACATGTGACAGTCCTGCAGGGTCTGTGCAGGGTGTGGAGGTGGGAGTCCCTTTCTCCCTTTCAGGAACCATCTTAAAAATCTCCTGCAATAAACATTTCATCCCCAAGGGGATGTTTTGAACTCAGCCACAATGTGAAATTGTTGTAGCTGGTCCAGTTTATGCAGAGCGAGCAGGTACAAACCTGCTCCCAGGATTAGAGAGTATAGGGCTGTTTACTACGTCTTCTGAAGATGTAAAGTATGAATCCTGCCCTAAATCTCAGGGCTTAGAGATTTATCCATCCTCTGCATTAGGCAACAAATCAAAGGAACTGAAGAAAAACCGCAGCTCTCCCACCCAATTTCAACAAGAGGAACTTTCTACTCCATGAACGCGGGAGCTTTAAAGCCGCTTTTGATCAATTTCTATTTGTGGCAGGCCCAGGTAACTACTGATGCAGAGTACAAGAGTGATGCCTCCCTTCCGGAGCCAGCACGCTCCCCGTGGGTTGCGGTAAGGAGAGGAGCACGCTGTCTGCCCCATGTGCAGATGGGCTCACGGACACCCGTTGTGCTTTACCACGGGGCAGCACCAGGAGGGACACATTCACAAGTGACCCCTTTGTAAGAAGAGGCTTGAAGGATCAGAGCATTTCCAGCTGGGAAGTGGTTGCACAGAGAAGCTTGCTCCAGGCTGTCTGGTGAGAGCTGAAGTGGGTGTCCCCGCGCTTCAGGACAACCTGCCTTGCTCTCAGTCCAGCGACACAGGGCGGCACGTGGGCTGGCATACCAACCCCTCTGGCTGCTGGCCTGCCTTAAATTTACTTTAACCCCCCCGACCTTTCCCATGGAGGTATGCAGCTCCAAGACCAGGGAAGGAAGGGTTGATGCTCACAGCAACTCGCCCATCCAGGCCCTGCCATGGGCCTCTTATTTAAAGAAGTTCCTGCTTCCTAAAAGCATTTCACTGGGAACATTTCACTTTTCAGAGACTCTGATGCTTTCCTGGCTTGTTTGCAGGGGTACGTTGGGCTGTCGTGGGCTCTTGCTATAGGACATGCCCTGACTGCTTTCTGTACCAATGCAGTGGGCACCACGTCAGTGAGGTCATTGGGGGATGCAATCGTGGGTCCCTGCACCCTGCAGGAGCAGCAATCATTTATCCTCATCTATTTCTCTGTCACCGTGAGGGTGAAGCCAGCAGTGAAGTCCCTGGGAAGTTGCTGGAACAGGACAGACCTTAGGAGCATAAATCTTAATCACATTGGGAGGGCTCTTGGCAAGGATGGGGACCCTCATGGATTTCCTCTACTGCACAAAGACTGAGGAAAAATACAAGGTGCTGAAGAAGGCAGGTGAAGGCCAGCATGTGTTTCCTTCAGTTTGTAATTCAGGTCCTCAAGGTCACTGCAGCAGTGACCTGGTTGGGGCTGGTGGCTCTGCAGCAGCTCAGCAGGATCTGCTCCATCTCGCCAGGGAGCAGGGAGAACAAGTGTCCTTCCTGGCACTGGTCTGCTAAATTGTCATGGGCCGCTCTGCCTCCCCGCTGACTTCCTCAGGACAGGAGTGTGAGTGCAGGGTGCCTTCCACAGCAGCACCCCAAACCCATTGTCAGCACGATAAAATCACCAAAACATGGTGAAAATCACCTGGAAAAAACATGGCAGGAACTGAGGCTGGAAGCAGGGTGTCCCTTCCCAGCCCATTGTAGAGCACCTTGCACTTTCCCTCAGAGTCTGGTTGTGGTCAGGGGTGGAGACCAGAGCCTGGAGAGGGAACATGGGGCCAACTCACCCTGCTCCTTGCACCCTGGGAGTGATCAAAAATCCTCACCCTTTTCCCAAGCCATGTCTCAGTTCACTCTTCTCCAATCCCATCCAAATCTGCTGAGGGCAAGACCACCCTGGCGAGCTGGCTGCTCCAAGATCTCCATGCGACCTGGCACTTTGAAATTGAGAAGAGCAATTTCAACTAATGGGAACTGCAGTGATTTATAAGATGCTATCATTATGGATTCTATAGATACCACATAAATATGGAAGGGGGTAACCAGCTGTAAATTGGTGTAAATTGGTGTGACTCATGTAGCATACAGAAGTGTGCCAGGTAACTGGGGAGCATCAGTTTGGCCCCAGATATGTCCATGTCCTGTGGGACTGCCATGAAGCTACACTGTGCAGAGCACTGCATTTCACGGTGACACGAGCTGCTCACCACACTGCTCCCCATCCCGATCCTTGCTCCTTTAGGACCAGTATAAACACTCCCACATTCATGTGCTTTTTCTCTGCACTTTATTCTCCACCTAAAAACCACAGATCTTGAAGGAGGTATCTGGAGGGGGAATCTGAAGAGCCCATGAGGCAGGAAAGATCAGAGACATGCTGGGATGTCAGGTATTAAAAGACAGAACAAGGACGAAAGTCCTGTCTCCTCGCTTTAGATAGAGATAAACCATCAAGTTTATACTTAACCATCCTGGCTCTGTTGAAAATCAAGACAGAAGAGGACCTGGGGAGTCCTTCATGCTACACACTGAGCTTCCCTGGCGGTGCTGGGCTCTGACAGCCAGCAAAGGCTACAAGACAGGCTGCTGGACTGGATACTGACCTACACTCAGACAGCAGCTGTGATGCTTCTGCTCCTCTTGGTGCTGCGCAGGCTTTGGCCAGGCCATGCTGTCCCATCTGGGACCTGCCCTGCAGGACATGGGGCAGCAGGAGAGCAGCCAGAGGACAACGGGCAGAAGGATGAGGAAAGGCCAGATCCTCACCTGTGGGGAGACGTGAATAGAAATTACAGGGGTGGTAGAAGAAAGTAATTGGGATAATTTGGTCCAGAAGAGAAAAGGCTCAGGAGGCAGTGTGGGAATGTCAGGCAGAGATGTGCAGGGAGCCCACACCCCACTCCTCACCCGTGGGGCAGGGCAAGGCTGGGCGTGTTTGAAGTGGGGCCCTCTGCCCATGCCCTCCTCCTGCATCTCCTGCACAGAGCTGGTCCACGGGCAGCACAAGTGGCCCCAGGTGTCCTGGTGCGCGCAAGGGGCTGCCCGAGCCTCGGACACTCCAGCGGTCTCAGATCCCTGCTCCATCAACTCCTAATTCTCCTCTCATCACTCGGTTGTGCTCTACTTCCACCATCTTGCCATTCTCAAAATGCTTCCCCTCTTCACCTTCCCGGGTGATCTTCCCACCGCCTGCTCGGCGTGGACACGGGCCAAGTGCAGGGAGCACAGAGCACCACGGGCTTCCTCGCTGCTGCACCCAGAGCCAGTTCCCGCAGGGTGCGCGCCGCAAGGCTGGTGGCACCCTCTGAGATGAGTGTCACCACAGGGGGTCATGTGGCTGCTGTGCCCTGAACGGTGCCCTGGAAAGTCCAGAATCATCGGCCCTGCTTCTCCTTCCACCCTTGTGAAAGGGGAAGGCAAGCCCCAGTGATCGATCCCATGGCTGCCGTCTGCTCATCCAGGTGAACAGACAACTGTCACGCTAGGACCAGCACAACTCCTGGGGCTCCTGGTCCTGCCTATGGGTTTGTTTCTGCAGCCCAGGTGTGCTGGGGAGAAAAGACATCGGGTCCTGCAGCCCAGTGAAGCAGAAAAACAAATTGCTTTATTTAAAAACAGTGAGAAGGATCAGGGGTCTGGTGATGAACTAAAGGAACAATGAGTCAGCTGAGGTTACTTAACCTGAAGGAGAGGTGAATGAGGATGGACATAAACCTTTAAGGACAAGCAGCCACTGCAATGATGAAGGAAATACATATTCTCCATATCTGGAGACAGGACTTGCAGGTTTTGGAGCAGATGGCACCAAGGATGTTCAGGATATATTGCGTCTACAGATTTGGATGCTCTGTCACAGGCTGGCTGAGGTCTGACAGGTGACAGGCATGGTTGGAGTTGGGAATGGCTGCCCCAAACATGACCAGCTGAAGCCTGCAGGTATTCAGGAGCTGACCCGCAGCAGGATCAGAGATCTTACCTCTGGTGACAGGGGTGTCCCCTGAGGAGACAGGCTGGTAGCTGGGGATGGTAACAATTTTCATAATTTAATTTTAGTGTGCTAGGTCCTTAGAGCTAATTGTGGTCATATGCGTGTCCACAAGTAAACTCTAGCATGCATCTTGGGCTGTCAAGGGGCCTGGTGCTTTCCCAGTCTATCCAGAGAATTAGTTTATGTTTAAAAAAGGATGGGAAACACCCTGGGAATTCCTCCACAAACCTGCCTGTGCAGATGGTCCTCTCCCTGCCCTCGGAGTGAATCCCAGAGCTACTGGAAGCAGGACCAGATTCTTCGCTCTGCCTCCTCCGGTTGCTTCACTACACAAAAACCACCTGGAAAGCGGCCATGAAGATAGGCCCGTGCAGAAACCACGCAGGGGTACACCCAGGGAAGCAGGTGTGTGGAGACTTGAAAGACAGCAAGTGAAGAGCCAGGCTGCCCCACTACCAATAAAACTTTGTGACACAGAAATGTGCTGAGATCTCCATGCACCAAGCCTTGAGCCAGCCCCCAACCAAAGGCAAGGTGAGATGTGACCTCCTCAGCTCCCCTCGGATAAGTGTGGACTGACAGCAACGGATGCTCAGCAGCGGTAGCTGTGCTCTGAGTTCCCAACTGATGGGTACATCCCTTTGCACAGACTTTGCACCTCTCCCAGGGGCTCTGCTCTGCAGCATGGCCAACTCACACCTTCCCCACAGAGGCTGATGCTCCTGGATCCATGCTTCAGTGCCCAGGATCATTAGAAACCAGCTCCATAGGCTGGTTTGTCTCCTCTGCCAAGGTCCTTCCCTTGCAAAATTAATTCCTTAGTCCATGCTCTCCCAGCCTTGGAGCTTTCCAGAGTGGCAGAAGATGCGGCTTAATGAGAGTCTCTGGAAAACTGGAAACTTCCCCATCCTTCCATATCTCACCATGAGCTGCCTGGATGCCCCTCACTTCTGAGTGCCCTGGCTGGAGCTCCGTCAGCCAGAAAGCATCCATCCCAGCTGGCCATGTGGCTGAGCTTCTGTTGCCACGGCTTCACACCACATCCCACCTTCGCACATGCATCCCTCATCTAATGCTCTGCTGCACAAGCAGGATTGCCAGGCCTCTTACTTTCCTGGCTGAACATGCTGCAGCAGCAGCAGCACTTATTAGCCAAGAAGGAATCCCACACCAAACTTTGCAAGGAAAGACTCCAAGTACAACCACAACACGAGCCTGCCTCACCCCAAAATGTGGAGGGCAAAATGCCTGGGTGCATCCTCTTGGCTGCGGACCCTGCAGCCGCAGCAGCCAGATGGGGTGGCCCACCCTGCTGCTCCGTTCCTCAACAAGCCTCAACCAGCCTGCGTGAGCGTGCAGACCCAGCGCTGCCCCCAGCCTGCCTGCACAGACGTGGTGCGAGGGCTGCCCAGCACCTGCCTGCACAAGCGTGTTGACCCAGTGCTGCCCGCAGCCGCTCCCACCCACACACTGCCCCGGTGCTGCCCATGGCTGGTATCCATCAACAGGTAGGCTGTAGTGAGCCTGACAAGGGTGACCAGGATCTGCACATGCCACATCTCCTGGCTGGATGGACCCTACCCAATGGCCACCCCCACTGGTCCGTCCTTCTCTTCCCGCCCTCAGCTGCAATCGCAACATCTCAGGTGGTCCAGGACAGGCGCTGACTAGCCTGGCTTGTGAACAGACACCAAAAAAACATCACCAAAAAAGCCACATTGCCGCAGGATGGCAGGTTTGCAAGTGGCTTGGGACACTTCAGGAATCCCAAGACAGACCCTACCTCTTTGACAACCCCGAGCCTGCACAGAACGGATATGGCTTTGAGACAAAAGGAATGGTGTGCACATCCAAGAGACGCTCCCATGGGGAGGGAAGAGGAACGTGCAGAGGTTGGAATGTCTATAATCCCTATGCACAGGCTCCAGGCACAGTTGCCTCAAGCAGTAACAGCCCTTTGACTGTGGTGGCTGAGTCACTTCAGCCTCCCAGGATGGGGACATTTTATCATGTACAGACCTGTACTTCTGAGGGCTGTAAGTCTGCTGAGACTGTCTTGTGCAAGGATCCTGGTGGATCTGGGACCTGATCCCAGCATTTTTCTGGTCGCTCAGGTATGGTCTCTACCAACAAACAATCCTACTTCTGAAAATAAAACGTGACCTCTGAAGAGTTGTGATTTATGCTGGTTCCAGTCAGACTGCTGTGGATAGTAGGTTGTGTGTCCATGTCTGCCAGTGTCTGCAAGCTCCAGTACGGTCACCTGAAGAGTGCCAATCTAAGGTGACAGTGCACTATCCAGACCTGGTTTTGAGCACTTGCTGGCCTGAATGGTCTTTGCTTGTCATCTTCATAAATGTCCTCAGCTTGTCCAGAAGGCCTGGTGCTGCATTTGATAGTGGTTCATCAACCAGCACAGTCCTGTAGGACTTTACTCATTGATACAGCTGCTTGAAGACAGAAAATTTCAGTCAGCAATTGAGAAACTGCACCAACCAGAGTGGGCATAAGGCTGAGTAGGTGGTGAGATTGCCCCATGGGCACAAGAAGTCATGCTCTGACTAAGGTTGTCTTCAGGTTGCTGTGAAGCAGTGGCTTGCAGTAGCAAAGGTAAAGAAGTCCAGGAATTTTGTTTGAATTGGAGTCAGGAGCTGATGGAGAGGCTGAAGCAAAGACAGATGCTGATGGAGAAAGGCTAGGGCCAGTGTGATGTGGGATCTCAGGGTTGCTGTGATCTTGTTCACAGACTGTGCCTCAGTCAGCCACCCTGCGGCGTACCTAGGGTCCTGATGCAGATCCCTGCACCATCTTCCATGCACACGCCCTGGAATGCAGCTTCCTTTCCTTGAGGAGCATGAATACAAGGAGGGGACAGGGCATGCCCAAGGCTTTCAGGGACATGAAGTCAGGAGATGACCGGTTTGCAGAGTTGTTCCCTCTTTGCAATGCTGTTCACATAAGTCATGCAGTGACCCCTTAATGCAGAGCATGTTGGCCATCCTTGGAGCTGGCCTGAAGCCCAGGGCTCTAGCTGTGGGTGCTCTCGTCAGTGAGCTATGGCATTGTCCTCCTCCCTCCATCTTATACAAGACCAGCATCCCAAAAGGGGAAATGCCACCACTTACACAGAGAGGGACCCTGTGACTTTGTCCCAGCCCTCCAGCTGCCTTGCTGTCCTCTGAACCCTTTTGCCATCCTCCTTCTGTAGCAGCACCTGAGCACCCCAGTACAGAGCAGCCCTAGGAACCAGATGCCACAGCAAGGAGATGTGCGTCTGCTAGTGTGTAGGGACCTCCTTGACATAATCCCCCAGGTTTTAGTACAATTATTCGAGCTCTTGCCAAAATCATGCTATAAAAGGAAAAGAAATAGTAAATAAAATGCAAAATTAGTTTAACATGACATATAAGGATTGACTGCAGCAACTAGGGGCCTGACAGGGGTTGTCCTTAATACCAGAAAGTAAGAAAAGCCATCCTGGGACATCCAGCGGTAAGTGCAGCACATCTTTTCCTGCTCAAACCTGAGCTCCTAATGAGCAGAGCTGGGGCTTTCCTAAGCTTGAAGCTGAATGAAGAACTCCTTGTTCAATACCATGGTGGCCCTGTCCCTAGAAAATTAGCTAACCCTGTTTGGAACTATTTTTGGCCTCTATGTATCATGCTCTGATGATGAGTTTATGGAGTAATTACGTGCAATGTGAAGAAGCACTGCATCTTGTTCCAGTCCCAGCATCCAAAAACTTCTCTAGCTGCCCTGCTGCTGTGAAAAACAGCACTGTCCAGCACTCCAGTGGTTTGACAGGTCTCTGAAGCATCTTCCTAAATATCATTTGCTTGCACTAAAATGGCTTTGTTTTGGAACCAATCCACGCTGATGGTGGTCTGGAAAGTCTCTCAGTCTGTGTTGGAGAATGGACTTATAATAGATGGGAGGCAGCAGGATCCAGCAGTATTATGACAATGGGTTTTGCTTTAACATTGACTCCAGATACTTCCACTGATCAACTCTGAACACTGAGCTCAGACTTCATAGAGCTACCAAGGTCAAAGAGGTGTCCCACCAAATCCCCACTGGCGATTCCTAAAGCATTCTGTATCACTCTGTGTTCAACTGCACATCTTCTTGATTTTTAATAAACCTGAATTGTTGTACTTCTTCACTGGGCTGCAGGACCCAGTGTCTTTTCTCCCCAGCACACCTGGGCTGCAGAAACAAACCCATTAGGCAGGACCAGGAGCCCCAGGAGTTGTGCTGGTCCTAGCGTGACAGTTGTCCGTTCACCTGGATGAGCAGACGGCAGCCATGGGATCGATCACTTGGGCTTACCTTCCCCTTTCACAAGAGTGGAAGGAGAAGCAGGGCCGATGGTTCTGGACTTGCCAGGGCACCGTTCGCAGCAGCCACATGACCCCCTGTGGTGACACTCATCTCAGAGGGTGCCACCAGCCTTGCGGCGCGCACCCTGCGGGAACTGGCTCTGGGTGCAGCAGCGAGGAAGCCCGTGGTGCTCTGTGCTCCCTGCACTTGGCCCGTGTCCACGCCGAGCAGGCGGTGGGAAGATCACCCGGGAAGATGAAGAGGGGAAGCATTTTGAGAATGGCAAGATGGTGGAAGTAGAGCACAACCGAGTGATTAGAGGAGAATTAGGAGTTGATGGAGCAGGGATCTGAGACCGCNTGGCCAAAGCCTGCGCAGCACCAAGAGGAGCAGAAGCATCACAGCTGCTGTCCTGCTCCTCACACCTCCATGTAGCCACCCCCACAGGGTCTTTGCACTCTCCCAAGAGCAAGTCTGTCTTGCCTTGGATCTCCTGGGATCCCCACCAGCCCCAGGCAGTTTTAGCAGGGCTGCAAGCCTATGCCCAGCTGTATCTGTGCAGCTGATTATCCCTGTCCATGCACAGAGCCTTTCTCTTGGCCTCCCTGCAGCATTCCACATTTTCCAACTGCTCTCCCACACTAGCTGGTTTCTGCACCCCTCCTTGTACGTGCAGGGTGCCTAGTGCAGCTGCGTGTTGTCAGCAGAGGTCACAAACTTCCCCTCCAAGCTATCATTTGGGTCTTTGCAATGCCAAGTGGTATCTCCAGGAGAGATGCTGTAGAGTCTCAAACATGTTCTTCATTTAAGGGGAACCATTTATTAATTTGAGTATGGCCTCTCTGCTGCCTTTTCATACCACATCAAACATGTCTTGTCTCCTGCATTGCATGCCAGCATTTAACATCTTACAAAAGTAAAGCTAAAGTCATGGTAGATGATGTCTACGCTTTCCTCTCCATTCTCATGGCCTTTTACCCTGTATAGAAAAAAACTAGATTGTTTTGGAACCAGTCATTTTTCACTAGCCACTACTGACAGTTGCTTGTTTCCCGGCTTTTTCTTCTGTACACATACAAATAATTTAATGTTAAGTTCCCATTTTCTTCCAGAAATTGACTAGTTGTGTGGCCTGTTGCTTCCCTTTTTTAAAAATTGTCTCTACAATTGTCTTTATCCAACTTTCCTTTCATGACAGACATCTGAATCCTCAGCAGTAAAGCTAGCATTCACAGCAATGGGAAAGTGTCTTGCTTGCATAAGTACTCTTAGGGCTGCCCCTCACTACTAAGGCCATGCTCTGTCCCCTTGACACTGGTAGAAATTACGACAGCCCCCTAAGCACCATCTCCCTTTTCATGTCATCTCCAACTACTCCTTGAAGGTTCTGGAAATAGAAATGGCACATATATAAAACATTCCTTTCTTTAGGCACTTTCCTCAGCCCAGCTACCATGCTGGGATGTGTCTGTTATCCAGAGGAGCATGTGCCCTTGATGTCCCAGTTCTGGAAAGAACAAGTAGGTTCAGGACAGAGGCTGATCTAGAGTAAAAAACTTAGCCTTTCCAGAGATGCAGAGATGATAAAACCAGTAAATTCACGTGTGTGGTGCTCCAGGAGGTCAGTGAGAGGATAGCAGCTGACCAGGTCAGAAATACCCCTGGTATACCCCTGGTATAGTTCTGACTATAGCCAGTCAGACACCCGTCCCTGGGGCAGGAGCACTCAGTGCCTCCTCTTCTCCAATCACTTGTGTAGTTACCTCAGTGTTCATGGCCCTTCTCCATTCCCTATGCTCACTTCCATTTCTGAGAAGTCCTCCTGGGTCCTGCTCGTTCAGCCCAACAGCTCCAGTCACCTGCTCTCTCTGAAGCCCCTGGGCTGATTTTGTTTTTTTTTCCACAACAGCTCCAGTTACTGCTGCAAGTTGCGCCAATGCTGCGAAGCCCCTCAGCAAACAGCTATGGAGTGGTCCCTCATCCATTGTGTTTGCAACTGTCCCACAAGTTGAATAAGAAACCTGCCCACAGGCTGGTTTCCATAGACCCTGCAGAGGTAACCACCACTGATGCACTCTGCGAGAAGGATGTCTTACACAAGTATAAATATGGGACAACTCACCCGAAAGCACTGGCATTGCTCTGGACTAACATGCACGCATGCAGTGGAGAGGCCCCTTTACGGTCACATCCTCCCAGTGGTTCCCCCCTTGCAGCACCAAACTCACCCCTGGGACCCTCTGCGGCAGGATCCTGGGCCACCTGCCGGCAGCCTGCAAGCTTGCTTAGGAGTCCTAGGTGACCAACATGGTGCTTTCCAACCCTTCTAGTTTTCCAACAAGAGTCCAGGACAGCTTCAGAAACAAGCAGCAACATCCTCCATTTTGTGTCAGGCTTTTTTTTCTTTAACAAAGTTTTCTTTTTTCTAATTATAGGATGTTGCAGAACAATCAGCTGAGTCGCATCCCTGCAGAGGCACTGAGAGATCTTCCAAACCTCCAATCTCTGTAAGTCATTAAAAATCAATGCTGCGAGCTGCACAGTCCCTTGGGGGCCCCGGGCTTCCCAGCATTTGAGTCATTAGTTCCTTCGTCAAGGATGTTCTGTCCCTTCTTCCTTTTCTTTTCCAATTAAAGCAAAGATTACTGCCACTTAGCATAGAAGGGAGGGGAGAGCAGTTTTCAAGGAAGGAACACTGTCTTGGTAAAGGATGTTGAAATTACAGCTCCCCATGTGTGTGTCGCGATGAAAAGGCCACCAGCACCAATGCACATTTCAAGGAAACCTGGAAAATATCCACCCAGAAGGGGCTGCGTCCTCTCCACTGTGGAACATGCTGAGGAAGGGACCTGCCAGGGACCATGGAGGGTACTCTGGGGTGTCAACATGCGAGTTGGGTTGTTTTACCCAGACAGAAGTTAGTTACATGAAGGTAGAAATGTTTAAAACACTTTTAGTGATTCAGCCATGAGAAGAGGCTGAGGCTGCCATTGTGCCTTTCCTTTAAAGTAACTAAATCCACAGCAGGTTTGTGCTCCTGTATTCACTAAAAATCACACATCACTGAAATATCTGCAGTTTTCCTGAGTATGAACACACTTGCAGTCAGATTCTGGTAGTGCTCCTGAATTTAGGGAAGGTCTGTTTCATTATTGTCCTGGTGTTAGCAGCGCTACCAAAGCTTGTCAGAGCATTCTGAATGGGGCTGAACTGCTGAAAAACTAACCTTATTCCTAATCCTTATCTTCAGTCCTAGTCTTACTGTGCCTTTTTATCATAGAAATGTTGGCTGGATGCTGTTTCTGGGGGTCTCCAGGCCAGCCTCCTGCTTGGGGCAGTTGCAGCTTTGTCTGTCCAAGCCTTGAAACCCTCCAGTCATGGAGATTCCTCGCTGGCTGGTGACCTGGCCTGGGGCTCTTCTTCCTAGGGAAGAAGCTTTTCCTCTAGTACAGCCTAAAACTCCTGGTGTATAATTTGTGGTCATTACTCTTTCTTTGATCACTTGGAACCATCCAGAAGAGCTTGGCTCCATCATCTTTAGTTGTGGGTCGCTAGCAGATCTCGTCTCAGCCTCTTCTCTGCTAGGTGAAAGCAACCCAGCTCCCTCCACCTCTACTCATGGGGCAAGTGCTCTGGGACCCTGATTCAGTTGCCAGCCCTCCACTGGACCCGTCTGATTCCTCTTCACCCTTCTTACACTGGGCAGCCTAAAACTGGGCACAGTTCTCCATGTGTGGCCCTCCCAGCACCAAGTAGGAGTTTCTGTAAATATTAATTTAAATATTAGTTTGGAATGGGATGGGAGGGTTGGCTGTGCAGGATATGAATGTTCTTTCTTGCTAGGAGAGATTTGAAACATTAGTTGCTGAAACATCATTGGCACATGGTTGTGGCTGCTATTAAAATGTGTTGACATCACAGAATCACAGACTGGACGGGGTTGGAAGGGACCTCTGGAGATCATCTAGTCCACCAGGACTGCCAGGTCCTTCTCCTTGGCGCTGCTTCCCAGCAGGTCAACCCCTAACCGGTACTGGTGCCTGGGGTTATTCCTCCCTGAGTGCAGGACCCTACACTAGTCCTTGCTGAATTTCATTCGGTTTCTTTCCACCCAACTCTTCAGCCTGTCCAGATCTCACTAATGGCAGCGCAGCCTCCTGCTGTGTCGGCCACTCCTTCCAGTTCTGCATCATCAGCAAATTTGCAGGGGGTGCACTCTGTCCCCTCGTCCAGGTCATTGATGAATATGTTGAACAAGACCAGACCCAGCACTGACCCCTGGGGCACACCACTAGCTACAGGCCTCCAAGTGGACTCTGTGCCACTTATCACAACCCTCTGGGCTCTGCCATTCAGCCAGCTCTCAATCACCANGTGTTGACATCACAGAATCACAGACTGGACGGGGTTGGAAGGGACCTCTGGAGATCATCTAGTCCACCAGGACTGCCAGGTCCTTCTCCTTGGCGCTGCTTCCCAGCAGGTCAACCCCTAACCGGTACTGGTGCCTGGGGTTATTCCTCCCTGAGTGCAGGACCCTACACTTGTCCTTGCTGAATTTCATTTGGTTTCTTTCCACCCAACTCTTCAGCCTGTCCAGATCTCACTGAACGGCAGCACAGCCTCCTGCTGTGTCAGCCACTCCTCCCAGTTCTGTATCATCAGCAAATTTGCTGGGGGTGCACTCTGTCCCCTCGTCCAGGTCATTGATGAATATGTTGAACAAGACCAGACCCAGCACTGACCCCTGGGGCACACCACTAGCTACAGGCCTCCAAGTGGACTCTGTGCCACTTATCACAACCCTCTGGGCTCTGCCATTCAGCCAGCTCTCAATCACCAACAGTATCATGGTAAAGACCCCCCACTCTGGGGATTTGGAGGTTAGGTTGCTTTCCAAGCGACTTCCTTTACAAAGGAAACATGACATGGAAGGTCACTGCAATGGGGCTGCCCCAGGAAAGCCCCTTTCCTCCCTCAGCTTGTCTCTCCTGTGCCCATGAAAGTATGTGACACCAGAGCACATGGTTGGATAGACCCAACCTCTGCTTCTGAAGGTTCAACTACCTGCAAGCACTGCTGCTGCTCAGGCCATCTGGCCTCAAGCACACACCACTGATGGATGGCCACTTTGGCGAGTGCTGAGAGGTCCACACACTCCATCCCCTCAGCCAACAGCCCCCACTGAAACACCACATGGCACACAAGAAATGCAAAATGCTCCAAGAAGCTGCTCGCAGCACTTTTGAGTTTCATTTAAGGCTTGGGGTGGAAGGAGATTGCTGTAGCCAGTTGTGTCCCATTTGCCCCCAGAGCGTGCTGCCCCAGCTGGCAGTCTCCCGTCCAGCATCCAAGGTGACTGGTCGGGGACCTCCTGCCTTTCCCCAGCAGCCTTGGCCCTTTGGACCAACCTGTCTGGGCTGTTCATCCTCTCTCAGAGCTCCCCTCAGGCCCTAGTAGTTCAGCCAGGTCTTTCTTCCCAGCAGTGCACAACCACCCATGTCCAATCCCTCTGGGCTCCTTCACCCCTCCTCTCCTCACCATCTCTTTTTAAGATACCTGTCCTCATCCCCCCAGACTAGGGCCACCTCTTCTGAGCCTTCCCCAGCTCCACCTCTGACGCTTAGGTTCCCTTCCCAGCCTCTCATCGGACCCGAATTCCTGTCCCAGACACAACCTATGCACAGGAGTGACTCAGACAGTGACCTCCCACTCCTGTCTCTTTCTTAAAAAAAAGAAAAAAACCTGTTAGACCTGACAAGGCCTGGGTTCAGGATGGGAGAGGGGACAACAACTTCTGGCCTGCAGGACTATTCCATCCCATGTTCCTGACTGTACCAGCCAGACCCACCACTTACCCACTAGCCACCAGGCACAGTGAGAGTCGGTAAGTTCAAAGGCAGGCTCCTGCTGGGAAAATAAGCATTTCATAGGATGAAGCCTAAAGTGCCCCTTCAGCTGAGGGAGCCTGGATACACATTCTCATGGTCACAAACTGCCCAGGGCTTCTGGACCATCTCTACATAGGTGACTATTTACTTAAATACCCTCTTTGGGAGGCCCAGCTTTGAGCACCATCAGGGAGTATCAGCAAATAAGAGATGGGCATTGGGAAAACAGCACAATCCCTTGCAGCAGATCTGCTGTTGGCAACACCTCTACCCCTGAGCCAGCAGGTATCCGACTCGCCAGTAGTAGTATCTGCTGTAGGTCTCGCATCTGTGAACCCACCTCACCCATTCCGTTCTTTCTGTGTTTATGAGAATTCAGGGTAAAGCCATAAGAGATCAGTCAAGTCCCCTACAGTCGCTTTCCAAAGCTGTGCCCCTAAGGCTGGGTCCAACTCTTCAAACCGGGGGGCAGTTTCTGGAAGCAAAAGTTTCAGAAGTGTCCCATATAGTGGAGACCTCTTCCCTGTCTGAGCCACCTGGTTAAAGGATGGGCAGAAGGTGCCTCTCAGATCAGAAAGACCCTGATCCAGATGCCAACAGGCTGCAGTAAAACGTGCCCTCAGTACGGAGAGTACAGGAGGTAGTTATTCTCCAAGGTAGTTGTTCTCCACAGACAGTTTTTCTCCAAGAGGACAGGCACAAGCCAGCTCTGCCTCACCTTTGCACTGCAGCAGCCCTGCCTGTGTCTTTACCTTGGCCACTTGAAAGTGTGGAGGGCACATGCAGAAAAAGATGATTTGCACCTTCTTCTCTTTATACAGAAACTGCAACAGAGAACCCTTGGGCAGGGTGAAGGCCCAAGAACCATGTCTGGTAACTAAGTCCAGCACGGCTGTGAGGCACAGCCCTGCTCTGGGTGGATGGGGACATTGCTGAAGATATACAGTGTGTACCACTGCTGTGTCTCACACCGGTGAAAGCATGACCTGCTTTCATCCTGGGTCTCTATCCTGTGCTGCTCCCCCAACGGAGAAGCCAGTGCTTGCAGAGTCTTGCAATTCTCCTTCTAGCTCATGTTTAGAGATGCTTTTCTGTAGCCACCTTTTCCTTTTCTCTCTATTCAAACAAGGAAATGTTCCATAAAGATAAATGAGACCTGATTTGAAAAACAGGAGAGGCACAGTGTGGACAGTCACTATGTCTTAAGGCAGATACAGATCTAAGATGTTCTGCTTGGTTCTCATTGGTGCTGCCATGACTTCTCCAAATGTAGTTACTAACCTCAGGCCAAGAGCCTCTAGTACAGGTCTCCATTAGAGATATTTTGTTTTCCTCTTTTTCAAATATCTGAGTCATTTTCCACAAGTTTATGAGACTCTTGTGTATACGTTGCCAAAAAATTAGCCAGCATGGAACACCCATAGGTTACCCACAGCATGGTTTCCAAGCATTACTGGTCAGACTATCTGAGACCCAGTGTACTCGTGTTGCCCAGAGACTATTTTTTTCCATTCAGAAGGGGAAATGGCTTTACAGCACATCATGACAGTTCATGAGTTACCAGACTTTTATGGCACTTTGTGGAATATTAACTATCTGCTTTGCAAGTTGGCAACACATGCTAAGCAGGCAGGACAGCTGAAAAGGGGGGTGAAAATGGGAGTCAACAGGAGTGGGGTGGAACAGACATCTGTACTAGACAGAAAGGGATTGTATGCTGGTTATTTTCTTGCTCTTTCAGGTATTTGCATTTGATGTCCATGTTCATCATTCTGGGATTCAGGCAGGATTTGAAGGGAAAGTATGTATCTCTTACGGACGAGCTGGCACAGGAGAGGAAAAACAGACTTCTCAATGCACAAGTCTTTTCTTGGGTTTACAACAGAAGCAGCCAAACTAAGTGGAAGCTGAGAACAATTGTTTTGAGCATAGCTCTACCAGTAGGACTTACCAGGCAACTGAAAGGATGAGGTGGCCAAACAAGTGGAACAGAAGGGGATGATTCCAGCCACTGTGGGACAGAGGGAGGTTGGTATTTACTGCCTGCACAGCACCAAGTTAGAGCTGAAATGTAGCAAAACCCTACTGTGTCGGTGGAGTCCCTGAAATAGAAAAGTAAAAGATAATGATTACTAAACTCCAGTTGTCTCCAAAGGTGGCAGGTGTCTTGCCTTTTGAGCATTCAGAGAGGATTCCCATTGAGATAGAACACATGCACCCAAGCCTTGGTAGCATTTGGAATTGAACTGCTGGGTCCCTTGCTGCACTGCTGGGGTTCAGGCTGGGGTCCCAGGCATGAGACATGTTCAGACCTGTACTGAAGTCCCTCTGCTTGCTGGCTGAGAGTGCCAGACAGCACAGGCAGCCAGACGCTCCTCAGGCTCTGCAAGATGCACGCTGTGAGGTCATAGTACCATCTAGGAAGTTTGCAGCAAGCTTGGGAGTCTCTACTAGGAGATCAACTTGTACATACATGCTCAAGGAGAGGAAAGTCCAGGAAGAAAGAAACTCCAATAAATGTTGTCATTCAGGGACCAGAAGGAAAGTTATTCCTCTTTTTTACTGGGGGGTGATTCACAGGGAAGTAGGAACCTCCTGTCCAGAATGATTATAGAGAGTCTGTTGCACAGTCAGGGACTCTACTCTCCAGACTACCTCAGCCCCAGGAAAGCTTGTTCTACATTGGAGCCCTCTTGCATTGCACATGCACCCTGCATGCCTTCCCACACAGCTTTTTTTGTGGCAGCCTGAACAAAGGACCTCTATGGAGAGGAAGCAACACCTCTCTGTTAACATGGCCTGGCTCCTGCTCTCACATCTGTCTTTAGAAGACCAGAAAGAAGGAAGGAGAAACACTGGCCAAGTGTCACAAAGACCATGCTTGCACTGGTCTCCTTCTGTGGGCCTCCCCCTGCTCTTCCCTTCTGATCTGGCTGAGGATCTGTCTTCAGACAAGGAGCCTTCTCAAAGCTGCCAACCCATGAGCTTCAGGTGTTGCAGGATTTTCCATGTTAGGTGCGGTGTCACCCACAAAAGATGTGTTGTGATGCAGGAACCGGTGATGGGAGGACACTAATTTTAACTAACCTAGATGAGGCATACTGGCTCTCAGGAAACCTAAGTTACTGAAGTTCCAGTCTTTCGTGGGACAGAAGGCATGCAAAAAAACTGACTTTAAATTCAGGCAAGTTTAGGTGAGATGGGAGGGTCAGAGTGTTCCCTGTGGATGCTCTCCAAGAGGATGTTCACATTGCTCTGTGTGATCCCCCCCCATACCTTTTCTAATTGAGGAAGATGCAGTCCTGAGTTTTGGATAATAATATTTCAAACTCACTAACAGGGCTTCCTCCTGCAAACTCTAACACAGGTGCTGGGAAGACTGGCAAACCAGGTGGAGGTTTCCAGCCGTTCACCATAACTCTGTGTCAAGGGCATTCATAGGTCTAGGACACCCATTCCCCTCATTTCATGTGCTGACCCAAAGCTTGACTGCTCCAGCTTGGCTTACTGTGTATCACCGAGTATCACTCATCAGGGACTTCATGTGGTCTGGGACGCTCCTCCCTGCAGAGGGAGGCATCTGCTATGGGGGTTCAGCGTTTCTCGACCAGAGGTGTTCGTGATTCACTCTGCCCCGTGGATGCCAGCCAGCCTGAAGAGGCAAGTGTCAAACCCACCCAAATATCCCCATCCACATCAGACACACCTGTCCTTACAAACACCCCTCATCACAGGTCCTCTGAAGCTGCAGCCATGCCCGTGGGGCCAGAATCAGACCTGCCCTGCTCCCTGTCAGCTACAGGATGTGGAGGCATCACTGCCTGGAGCCTGAGCTGTCAGGAAGGAGACCTTGGCGGGGATCACTAGATGAATACAAATGGGAATTTGGATTTCAAAAGAGAATACAAAGCTCCGGAGACTGAGCCTCCTACCAAGTGTGAGGGAGCTGCTTCCCGGCAGCCTTGCTTTATCTGGGAAGCATGTTGGGAAGCCCAGTGGGGAGGATTAGAGAGAACACGCACACCTGATGGCAATGCTCTGAGCCCTGCAAGGGGTGCCAAGGCTTTACGTAATGCTCTGATCCAGTTGTGATCCCCTGGCAGAGTATCTGGTTACCAGTGGTTTATAGGTGCAGTAACAACATACCATGTGTATTCTGGAAGAGTCGTGTGTCAGTCTAATTAACGACTTTGTGGTTTGTGAGCACTTACCTAAAGCAGATGGGCACTGTGTCTGTTCCTCTGCCAGGCAGAAGGAGTCCAAGGTATTTCAAAGTGAGCAGGTGCTATAAATTATAATTACCAGGCTTGCAGAGGTAGAGAAAGCAAAGAGAAAAGAAACCTGATGGATTAAGAGATCAAGATAAACTCTTGGGTTTTCTTTTTCAAATACTTATGGAAAGTGATGAGAATGGCTGGCTCTTTCTGGAGTTTCTCGCAGATCAGCACTTTGAGAAGGTACTTGGCGTGTGTCTGGCTCATCGGGTGGGTGTTGCCTACAGCAGTTTGAAGGGGGAAGGGAGGATTTGTGCCAACCATAAGAGTGTCAGAGCTTTTCCAGTATAGGTGGCTACATGGTGGCCTCAGGACAGTCATCACAACTTCTCTCACCTGGCTTTGAGGCCAGGGGCTCCAGGAGGATAAGATTTCTAAATGTCTCAGTGCAGCTTTCCCAAAGTTATCACTGTAGTTCCAGTCCACAGTATCGGCCTGTGCTTTCAGCATGGTGATCTGATTTCTAGCCTATGGATATGAATCCCAGAGCTCCACATTTCCTTGGGGTTCCCACCTCCAGACTGAGGAGGAACTGCACTAATAGGTAACTGCCGGGATTTTGAGAGACCTTGGGCATCCCTAGGACAGTAGCAGGTTTTCTGACCCAGTAGGACACACCAGGCACAAAGCTTCCAGAGTCACAGTTCTTCTTGCTGGATAAAGTCATCCACTCATTTATCTCCTGTGCCATGGTAGCTCATTTCTCCTCCCACAGAGACTTGTGGCTGCATGTCACCTCATGTAGACCCCAGACCGCAAGAGTATGGACATAGCTGGCACAAAGACACTGATACACATAAACTCAAGGCTCCAGCTGAGCTCATCTCCATGCATTTGAGCAGCACCCTTTAGTCAAGAGAGAGAAGCAGATGCAGTAGGGGAGAAACTCATCTCCTGGAAAGCAGGCATCTGCCATTGGAGACGGATCACTCACAGAAGTGCCTGGTCCTCTCCTTTCACAGCTAAAGAAGGACACACGGTTCAAAAGGAGACATCTGAGTATAGTTGAGATGACTTCTAGCTGTGATACCCACCTGTGTATCAAAATTGGTGTCCTCATTATGTCCTTGGTACGTGGAGCATGGCATGTGAATCAGGGACTTAACCACAGCTCTAGCCCATCCCCTGGCCTGCATGTGCAGGGATTTGTCCAGAAACACCTAAACAGTTGGTAACTCTGCTCCAGAGGAGAGAGAGGATGTAAATCGTAGTCCATCAATACTAAAATTTGGGATAAAAGGGAATTAGAAGTCTGGTATCTTGCCTAAAGGTCTGTAAAGCCCATTCAGTCCAATAAAGTAATTTTAAGATATTTCTGCCTCATCCAAGATCAGGGACAGTCAGGGCCTTGAACCAGCCTTGACTGTGAGATTCCCCAACAGCTGTTGGTTCCCCAGCAGCCTGCAGCACACTGAGCCCATACCCCACTTCACCCTTGCATTTGCAAGCACAGAAACCAATTGTGGCACATGAGACTTAGAGAATGGCTCCCAGCCACTTTTCGAAAAATCTCCCCATTGCATTCACCTCCTCCTCTGCCATCAATCCCTCTCTCAGTCACGCCCCACTCCCCACTCTGCGATGTTCCCTTTCCCCAGTAGCAGCAGCACTGCCCTTCATTAGGAGTGAAGCCTTGAGATCCTGCACCATGAGGTCAGGCTCTTCTTGCCTACTTTCCACAATGTACTTTGAGTTTTCTCTTGTCTTCTCTTGCCAGATGCACCATAATGCTAGCAAACACTGGCTTCAGTCCTTGCGGGCAGTTCGTGAGCCCTGTATCCCAAAAGGATTGACTCTCTTGCTGTTGGCCTAACGGTGTGTTTGCTAAAGCAAAGGGGCCCAGGAGAAAAACCTGTGACTGTGTGTCCATCTGTCTTCTGTCGCTCAGCGACTCCTCCTGTGTGCAGCATGTCAGGGAAGCAACTGCAGATAAGCAAAAGACTTTCCCTCCATGTCAGCATGTGTCAGTCACCTAGAGCAAACCATTTCCTGCTACCTGGTGGCTAATAGACCCAGTACACAGTTAGCCGTCACCACTTCAACCATACACAGGTTGTGGACAACAGCCCAATAGGTCCCATTCCCTGCGATCCTGTCCTTGCTCTCGTTTTAGTTCTCCATTCTCCCTCACAGCCTTTGTTCCCTGTGTCTGAAATATTTGCAGGATTCACTTGCCACTCTGCCACAAATCTGTTGTTCCCAGCTGAAGTCAGCCACAGTCTCCTTGAGGAGGACTCCAGTCCCATCAGCACTCGTCCTGCTAACATCACATTACCATTTCAGACGCTTAGATGACAGCAGTGTCTGTCCTCTTCACATCTGTCCTGCAGAAGGATTTGATGTCTTCATAAGCTGATGGGATGCAACCTGGAGGACAAACCATGCCATATACATTGTTCTTAAAAATATTGCAAGCATTTTCCTGTTTTCTAAAAATATCATTTCCTGTTATATTCCGATTTCACTCCAGCTTTACTTGACTCATAATCTCTTAGTGCTAAATCAGCCTGACATGTACAGTCCCTGCATACAGGTTAATTTTACCTCTAAGTAAAATAATCCAGCTCCTCCAAGCCATTGGTTTGCCACTTCTCTGATATCTTTAGCAGGAACTTTTTGGAGTCTTATGGAAAAGCAATAAAGACTAGTTCATACCCTGTCCCTCACGGCAGGGAATTATTTTTATACATATGGCCAGAGATTAAAATGCAAAGAATGACTTATAGCAATTTGAGAACATGTGGACTTTGAGGTAGACAAAGGAGGAAAGCTCTTCCCACCTGATCAGATTCTCACAAGCATATAAATTCTTATGACAGAAGGAAGAAAAAAAATTACTTTGGAATCAGCATGGCCTGAAGAGCTCAGTCAATTCATTCCTCGTTTCACTTCTTTGATCTATTTGAGATTTGACAGTTTGCTGTTAACAGCAATATTCTTCTCTATAAATCACATGTGATGCAGTAAGGTTTAAGAAAGGTGGTGTTTCTATTGGGTGTTTAGAGGATAAAAGCTATGGAAAAAACAGAAATCTATAAAGTCAACATAACATAGCAGTGACTTACAATCTGTTGGCATAGAAGTTGTCTTGTGGCAAGAGCACCTCAGTCCTGTAACTTGATTTATTGGCCAGAGGGTATTTCTGGAGCACAATGAAAAAGAAGTCAGGGAAGAGCAGTGAGGTAGTTCTTAATGATGACCCTGAAGATGGACTGAAATAAAGCAACTGCAAGTGTTTTCTTGGTGATTGCTGCTTCTGAGAGCACAGGAGCTTCAATTTCACCTGTTACAGACCACTTTGCAGCAGAAAGCATGCCTGTGGCAGCAAAACAAGCCCAGAACAAGTGTCACAGTGCAGACAACATGCTAAAGAAGTTCCTTCCACTCTAGAGGATGCTTGCTGCTCAAAACCTTCCTGCCCCATCTCTGAAATCCTCTCTTTTCCCTGAGGCACCTATTCTTAGCAGCCAGCTCTGGAGAGGAGCACAGCTAAATCAGTGGAGTTTTGTCCCCATTCCTGTTTTCAGAAGTCTGGTCTCCACTTTGGCATTTCAAGTGTTTAATGGTATTTCTACAAAAAAGAAAGTCTGGGAGGAGCCAAGGCCACATCCAAGTGAACACTACAGCCATGCCACACATCTGGATGTACTGCAGGTAATGTTCATGCAGTGATGATGATGGTGTGGTGAGTCCTTGCTGAAGTTTGGCTGCTCTTAGTATTCCTCACGGGCTGTATGGAAGCAGAAGCCTCTCTGGCTCCACGTGCCGTGATCCTTCCTCCCAGGTGTACTATGCACAATCTGAGATTGACCTGAAAATGGTAAGGTGAGCCCTGTAGTTTGTGTAGTTGAGCCAGTGCACAGACAGTGAGGAAATGCTACAGTTGTGTTTCCTTTCTTTGGATTCAGGTGGGTTGATGTCCCTGGAAGGGACTGAGGCTCTCGTCCACCATGGCCACATCTCATAAATTAGTTCAGCAATGATAAGCCAAATTGAGAGGAGTTACTGCTTTTTGGCATAGACGTTGAGCAGACAAGATTTTTCTGGTTCCATGGACCACAGGCTGTCATCCAACCTGCCACATGCTAGCTCTTTTCTCCACTTCACCGAGTCTGAGCTGTCACTGAAGATCTGTGCTTGTCTCTAGGACTGGCAGCAATAGCTTGGCAATATCAGACCAGCTTTGAGGAGAAAAAGCTGCATTAAAATACAAATCCAGTTCAAGATTCAGATTTTGGAGTTGTTCCTCTGCTTATACTGGCCTGATCCAAATCCCTGGTCTGGGTTCAAGAGTATCCCAGACTGGAAAACAAAGTGCGTGGCTGGACCTTATTTCTTATTCCAGCAGCTTTCTCTGCCATTCAGCTTGTCTTCCCATGTTGTTTGTGGAGTGTTCCCCAGTACCTTTGAAGAGCACTGGCATTTTTACTGCAATGATGAGCAATAATACATTTCCAAAAGCCATTGGCAAATCCACTTGGCAGAAAATGCATCACCCTCTTTATAGGGGCAAAAACTGGTTTGGTCACTGTATTCTTGGCAGGACCCAACAAGCAGCTTCACTGCCTCCCCTTTGCAGCCCTCAAAGAACAGCAGCGGGATCAGCCACGCTGGCATTTGGCATCACAACAGAGCAGCCTGGGCCAGGTTTGTAGTTGGGAAGTTGAGTGGCTGGGACCAGGAGGCTGGTGTCTTCGTGCCTCTGCTATGACTGGAGTGTTAGATCCTTCCTTCATGGTGGGAGATCCTAAAATACCACCAGGAAGGAAATAAAATTCTTCTGAGTCATTCTCCATGGCCTCGCTACACAACCTTCCTTTCCTTCAGGTAAGCTTCTGCTGTGCCCACGTCTCCCTCAGGCAGACCAGGTGGATTTGTCTCCTCTGACCGTAGCCATCTAGATATTACTCATCTCAGCTAGTCAGCAGTGGAAAATGATCAGCATCTCCAGAGGGTGAATCATTGCTGTTATCTCAGAGCCCCGTCTGGGGGGGTGAATCACTCTCTGGAGGACTCCGGTTTTCTCTTCTGGCTATGGAAAGACCCTAAAATTGGTTTCAAGTTCTGTGTGAATAAGGTTGGGTGAGATGTGTTTTTCCTACCCCTGGAGAGAGGGGCGGGTAGCAATCCAGTGCTAGCAATCCAGTGTGGCAACCAGGAGCTCCTTTTGGATAAATGGATCAAGGGATCGTTCACACCAAGCTGAAACTTGTGGTCGCTTGTCTCTCTATATTGTTCCTGCCTTTCCCTGCCCACACTGCAATGACTGCAGTAGCCACCTTTCAATAAGCAAACATCACTCAGAAGAGACTCTGACAAACACAGAAACTTAATTAAACACCTTCATACCTCTCTCATAGGCACTGTCAGTTTCCATCTCAGGCTGAAATAACTTTCAGGAAGAGGCACATGCTATCTTGACTGCCCTCCCAATGCCTAGAACATTGTAGATGCTAAAGAAATAATAACCATAGCTCACATCCACAATCTACACACACATTCTTGCATATGAGTCATATAGTAAGTTCCAATGTGTTTTCTATTGACCTTTATTATGGGGACTCATGAACCTTAACTCACTCGCTTACGCACGTAAGTATCCAGGGCATGCTGCATTTCCCTAGTGACAACTCAATAGAGAAGATGTACAATGGGTCCCAGATGTTATATACAGTAGATACAACCACATAGCAGGGAAGATGGGTCCCAGATGTTACATACAGTAGGTGTGTCAGTGCAAAAGGAAGATGGGTCCCAGATGTTACATGCATTGAATGTGTAAGCACTCCTGATGAACCACAGAGAAGCTTCAGGTAAACTGGAGATAGGAAGGCAAGCAAGAAATGAACATCATATTTAAACTGGCACCCATCTATGCAGCATTTAGTCCTCTAAGCAAGACACATTAGTCTGCTCTCATCTTTAACTCTCTGACTCTTTCATAACCCTGTGAACTTCAAGAAGTTCCTCCCACAGCATGGTAGATGGGAGCATGGTCAAGCTAGTGAGACTCGGGGATGAAAAGTACAGAACTGTCTCACCTTATGAGGTAAGGCATAGGAATCACTAGCTGTGTTGGTAGGATAAACACCAAGTCACTTTTTAGCCAAGTGATGTGATGTGCATAAACCAAGTTTTAGGAGCAGCAGAAACCAGCCTGCGCACGAGAGGCCCTGTCAGACACAATATCTTTGGCAGTAGGAGCTCAGTGTGATGATCTGTGTGGTCCCTGCTAGCTCAGGCTGTAGGTGGCCCAAGCTAACTGTCTCCTAACAGCCATCTACAGTGCTAATCGCTCTTGAAGGGAAGCAGCTCCCTTCACAGCCCCTTGCATTGGAGGGAAAAGCTACTGTTCCCTCTGTACAGAGGAAGGAGGAAGCAAAGAAAAGCCAAACAACTTGGCCAGGGTCACGCTGAGCCCATGGCAGACCAGAGGCACTGGACAGCTAGCTCCAAATCCCAGCCAAACAGACTCTGTCCTGTTTTCACAATTCAATGTTACACCTCAAAAGCAACCCCAGCTTCCAGAAAGAGCAGAACAGCTTTCTGATGCCCTGCACCTGTGCTGTGGCTCAAAAACTGCTGTGTCTGGTCCATGGAGGATCCCCTCAGACAGAGACGGGCCAGGGCACAGTCCCACAGATCCCTGTGTTGGGTCCAGAGGGCTCATGGCTGTTTAAAACAGCTTGGTAACTTGAGCAGGGGCTAAGCCCAGAGGGCCTCAGGCCCTGGTGAGATGGAGAGCTGTTGTGGACTCCACTCCAGGACATTTGGCCTGCTGTGGGTTGCATGTGTTCAGTGAGAAGTGATGCACCACATGCATGACCATCAAAGGCCAGCGCTTTTCCCCAGAATAGTCTATGAGCTACAAGGATGAGGGTTATTTAATTTTTAAACCAAAGTTGGTTGTATTGGAAGGTCAGAGGGGATCCTGTGGGTGCTCACCCAGCACAAGGAGGCATTCAAACACACCAGAGTACAGTCTGGTACCTCAACAGGAGGAAGCCCCCACCCAAGTGTCCATCAAAACAAAATAACCACCCGTCTAGCAATGACTGCCTGAGTCAAACACCCCAACCCAGACAGCTGGAGCCCTATCTGCATGTCAGCTCACAAGTGGAGAGCGGATGGAGCAAGGCAGACATAAATGCATCTGTGAAACCCCTGCGGGTCCCCACTGCCAGACAGGGACCTTGTGATGCATCTGGTCTGGCCCTGGTCCCCAAACGTTCAAAGTGTGAGCTGGCTCTTATGGCTCAGTACATGCAAGGCCCTGGGTATCTCTTGGGGCACCATGACCTGTTCAGAGCCCCTCTCCCCAGAGAGAAGTGAGTCCTGTTCCTTCTGTCCCCAAGAATTGCTCTCCCTTCTCTCTTGTGTGCTTAACAAACACCACGTTTCCCAGCAAATATGTAGGACTCACGCTGGTTGGTGGGCCTTTGAGCCACTCTGCTTAGCCTCTGGCTTCTTTCCGCACCATCTCCATCTCCCTGTGCTTGGCACCACGGGCACGGGGGGCAATGCCAGGCGCCCAGGGAGAGGGCTGGTCAGGGAGTTGGTGCAGCAGTGGAGTGCAGCTGCCCAACTGTCAGCAGTTGCTATAGCTGCACAGAGATTTTGGCAATCCTTCTCGCACAGTTCTGACCTGAGGGGTTTTGGAGGTGTCTGCAACTGGGGATAACAAAGCCCTCTTGTCTGTACCAAAGGCACTTTGTGTGGAGTGTAGGTATTGCTCTGATTTCATTTCCTGAGCATCCCTCATGGAGGGCTTCCCAGAGATACATGTCCTATTAATCAGGAGTGAAGACTCATTGCAGTCCAAACAGAGCCCTGCATACTTTTCCACCAGAACCTGTTCCACAGCCTACTAGGAACATGTTTGTGTCTTGAACCTTCATTCACTGCCTGAGATGGTTTTCACAAGAGTTTTTAGTCTGGAAATGGAGCTAGAGAACTCTTGCAAGTCTTTTTTGAGGGCTGTGAGCACTTCTGTAGTGGGGGAAGAGAGCCCAAGTGTTGGAGCAGGCCTACAAGGCAATGTTTTACCTATTCAATGTGTCATTCATAGAATCATAGAATCATAGAATCACAGAATCACAAAGAAAGGACCTTTAAAGATCATCTAGTCCAATCCCCCTGCAATGAGCAGGGATATCTTCAACCAGATGAGGTTGCTTAGAGCCCCGTCCAGGCTGACCTTGAATGTTTCCAGGGATGGGGCATCTACCACTTCTCTGGGCAACCTGTGCCAGTGCCTCACCACCCTCATCATAAAAAATTTCTTCCTTCTATCTACTCTGAATGTACCCTCTTTTAGTTTAAAACTATTACCCCTTGTCTTATAACTACAGGCCCTACTAAAAAGATTGTTCCCACCTTTCTTCTAAGCCCCCTTTATGTGTTGAAAGACTGCAATAAGATGTCCCTGGAGCCTTCTCTTCTCCAGGCTGAACAACCCCAACTCTCTCAGCCTGTCTCCATAGCAGAGGTGCTCCAACCCTCTGGTCATTTTTGTGACATCCTCTGGACCTGCTCCAACGGGTCCATTCTCCCACCATATCTGCAGTACATTATGACCACAGGGAGGTGACAGGCAGAGCAGAAATTGAACACAGTTTCTCACCTTCCAGGTTAGCACTGCAGTCCCTGGCTGCCTTTCTCCTGTCCCATTTGGTATCAGTTGATGGAAGAAGCCCTTGCTCCTCACCTGGTTATTTGGGCAGGCTCAGGGACCCAGAACCTCCTGCCTCTGTGTGTCCAGGCCCCTTCAGGTGCTGTGCCTGGCAGAAAAAGCAGCATGTGTGGAGCTGCCTTGCAAGGCAGTGTGGCAGAGGGGAACAGACTTCCTTCGAGCAGGGTATTTTGCAAGACTCCGGAGCTGTCCTCCCTCGCTGCGCCCTCAGCTCCTTGCACGGCGAGTTCCCTGGGAGCTCACCAGCCAGGTACTGACTCAGTGCGTCTGGGAGTTTTGCCTGAGAAAGGAGCTGAGGTGTTGGCCCCAGTCATTAGTAAGTTATCAGAGAAGTTTAGCTGCAGTGACATCATCTCCTTCTTATGTTACTACAAGGAGCTTAGATCCTATTATGGGATAGGAGGTAACTCAATCGAGCCTTTCAAGATAAACTCAGACAGGAAGAGAGACATGATTGCCTGGAGGCACCAATTAGACGTTTCTGGTGAGATCAGCTCTGTTCAGCTGACACACATGCACGCTGCGGCCAGGGAAGACAGCGAGCACCTCGCTCCCCGAGAAAGCGATGTCAGGGAGGGGTGGGCAACCAGCTCCTCCTCCCACTGCTGCTGGGTCAGGCCTCATTCCTTCGAGGGTCACAGCTCCATCCCATCCTTTCTTTATGTCCTATATTCTGCTGTTGACAGATAATCAAGATGTAGAAAAGCTCCCCGGTTTGGAGAGAGGACAGCCCAGCTCAGTACCACCCAATGCTGCATATGATCTTTGGCGGCAAGTTTTCTCCAACTTTATCAAGGGAAATAATAGCCTAATATATTGCAAAAAATGCTGGAAGGATGGATTGAAGTTTGAGGTCCCACTGTCCTGTTGTGACCGGGCTGCAGGCAGTGGAGGAACGTCACAGAGTCTATACTGCAGACTGGTTACTGCAGATAGTTTAAAGCATCCAGACAGACAGCTATTATTGGCTCTATTGTGTGCAAGGAAGGAAGAACAGCAGCAAAAGTTGGGATATTTCCTGACAGAATGGCATTGTGCATTTTTATTGGTTTCCAGGCTGCATCTACCCCTGTAAATGTTCCACAGCCAGAAGGAACTGGAAAGATATGGGCAAAGTTGCTTCTGCCAGTCATAGCCCGAGATTTGCACCACATCTGTTAGGGATAACCAGACTGGTTCTGGTTATCCACTTCTGCACACTTCTGCCAGTCATCTTACAGACAGCAGGGTGCATGTGCTTACAGATGAAAAGCACTTGTACACCCTCTGAAATGCTCTGAAAGCTTTTCTTGGAACATGACAGTTCTTAGAAACTGCTGGGTCTGTGGCACAGGAATCCAAAGATCTCAGATTATCGCTTGACCTGTCAGAATTAATACAAAATTTATGGCATGATCGCTGCACTGGCAACTGCATGTAGCCCCACCACCACCTGGACCTCTTGAATGGCTGCACCGATTCATTGGATTATCTTCTGCATACTGGGAGGGAGGAATCTCCCACTCTTGACCTTTTCTTATTAGAAAAGGAGTTCCCTACCTGCTTGGTTCCTTCTAGGAATGATTTTAATCCTAGCATCATCTCTGGACTGTTCCTGGCAAGAAGGCAGGTGATTCCTCATCAAGCCTTTATGAGATACAGACAATGCTTAAAGTGATGAAGTGGCTCTTCAAAGGCATGCTGGGCTCTTAATCCTGCGCCCACATGAAGCCTACCTGACTCTGTCCTGCCCAAGGAAAGACTTCCCTTTCCCACTCCACACAAGTTCCTTTGGCTCCCAGAGCTGCCTACTGGCTACAGCAGCAGCAAAGGCACCAGCTGGTGGGGCTCAGACATACTTGCCTTTGATGCTGACCTGGTCATCTCACCATGGCTCAGCAGAGGCACGAACAAAGGTGACATAGGCAATGCCTCAGACCAAAAGCCATGGGACCTTTGATGTTCTTCCCAGGCAGCTCCCTCTCTGCCCATCCCTGTAGTCCCTAAAACAGAAAATGGAGTAAAATCCGAGGTGATTCCAGGCACTTTTAGGGATCTTGATTAAGTGTCATGTTGACGTCATAGAAATGCCCCATAACTGTCAGCAGTAGATGCAGATCTAAAGCCAGAAGGTGAGATTTTCAAGTAGCTGGTGATTTTCATATGCCATTGTTCTTGAACATCCCACTTAAAATCAGCTCCTTTTGTCTGCAATGGACAGGGCGGTGCTCTGCAGTGCCTCACTTGAGCCTGTGAAGTCACTTGGAAATCTTGTCCGTGCAGACATCTGGAGACCACTGTGTGTCATCCGCTCTCCAGACCTACAGCACTGCTCGACAGCAGGCGTGAGATCAAGTCCCACTTCTAAGCCATCCAGCAGCTCCGTGAAAGTCATCTTCCTCTGTAAGCAACAAACGGGTTAATGCTTGCAAGGAAAACCAACTGAGTGATTTGGTGAAATAAAGACTAAAACATCTCCGTGGAAGGTGAGGAGCCAGCCGCAGCCTGCGCTGTCCCATTTACCCACTAATCGGCCCAATTATCTTAGGTATAAATCATAACACAAAACACTTACAGAGCCAGAGTCACACACTGAAGAAAGGAGAGAACTGTTGGGTTGGTTTTTGTTTAGTATAATTGATATAATTACTAACAACTCTGTGCCAAGAACTTCAGCTTTTCTCCTTTCAGAAAAGAGTGGAGAGCTGTCTGAAAGCCATAGCAATTAGCAATCCCCACATGCACAGCTTTTATTAGAAAGAATGCACCTCTATTCCAGAAAGAGCCAGCAACTCCCTGAGGAGCAATTAAACAACCCAGAGACCTTTTGGTACCAGGAACGCAGCCATCACTTAGCCCATGTTCCCTCTTCCCTTGTCGATGTCGCAAAGGCACATAAGGAACCCTGCCCATCATGCTGCATGTGAAATGCCTTCACCTGGACACTTCCTTTTTCCTAATTTTAACTTCGCTAGCTCCAGATAGGTGCATCTTGCTGTGCTGTGGTCCAAGCAGGCTCCTGGTTTTGAGGTTGCTCAGGCCTTTGTCCAACTCATTACAACCAGCAGAAAGTCTCCCTTTCACGGCACTGAGGGATGAGGCTGCGGTCTGATTTTCACACTCTGAAGCAGATTAAGGTAGTAATTACGTGGCTGGAGCTCACCAACACTGCCCAAGCACACTACCCTCCAGACGGTGTCTCATGGACAGTGGCCACACTCACCACAACAGACCACATTGCCACCAGGCAGCCCCTGCAGAGGTGAGGAGACAGAAGACTTGGGGTTCATTTGAGTCTTGCAGAGGTGACCTCTCATTTTTGGCAGAGTGTGGAGACATGGAGCAGAGCCTGACTTGGAGCTGCAGCATGTCCAAAGCTAGTGGCCATCCAGGAGCGTTAACAAAATCCTTAGATGAATCTCAGTTATTGCCCCTGTACTTAACCACAGGGATCCACAAAGACAGGGAGGTGTCTGAGTACCTCAAAAAAATCCACCAAGGACCCATGCTACCTCACTGGCACTTCCATACCTATGGACCATGGATGTAAAAAAGTGCCTTTCCTGAGCATATGCTAAATAGACGTGGAGCAAATCCATCAACGTTAGCAGTTTCCCCAACACTTTGGGGCACCGTCACACTGAAGCCAAACTCCCTTGTTGCTCAGGTGGCTTTGACCAGGAGCTCATGACCAAAGTAGGACATAAAGCTGGACAGTTATGGGGTCAACCTCGCTGCCTTGCCATGAACCATCCCTGTCTTGGACAGCTGAGCTTGTTGTACCAGCCATTGGCTCTGTTTTAGCATCTCCATTTCTGAAAACTTAATTTGGTTTCAAAAAATGATAACTATTCTCAACGGATATTTTAATTGTCTGTTCTTTAATTAATTAAACTTGAAACAGAGCATTCACTTTAAAACAATTTTCAGTAAACATATAGGGATTTGGATGAGAGAATGTCTCTGTGAAAAGTAAGCAGTACTTTTTTTTTTTTTTTTTTGAAAAGCAGATCATGATGCCAAAAACTAACAGAATTCTTATGCTGAAGAAGGAATGGAAAAATTAAGCAAAGATTAACATTTCCCACACAAGTTTTAATTTTGGTCAAAAAGTTGTTGTTCTTCCAAAAACATTTTGATGAAAATTTTGTAAATAGAGTCTTTAGTCTTACCCTGAGCTGCTGCAGGGTTTGCTTTTCTGCTCTTTGTTCTTTGGATTTGTCTTCTCGAGAAGATGAATGATGCTATGCTCTGATTTGTTTGTAGTCTTGGTGACAGGAGGTAAATTGAGGCAGAACTTGAAACATGTCCACCATCTCGAAGAGTAAAACAGACACTGTCTTGTGTCAGCCCTCTGAGCAAAGATGCAAATCCTGTGGCAACTGAGCTGAGCTTTGGGTGTGATGTGCTTTTGTCATCCACAGAGGAATTAATATGGCTGGCTGAAAAACTCTCAGCTGAACAGCCTTGCACCAGAAAATGCTGCTTTGCAGCAATGCAATAGTATTGCAGTTTGGGAAAATACATTAATGTGGCAAAATGGAAATAAGGAAATAGTTATTTAATACATCTTGGAATATCATTTCACTTTGAGTTGATGTTGTATCAAGATTTGTGCACTGCATTTAAAGGACAGTTGTCCAAGGGAGATATCTGGAAGGTTTGACGGCACTTCTCAACCAGTTACAAATCTCCAGCTTTTTCCATCCAGGTCAGACCAGCCAGTGCAGGAAATACTTCTCTGTGTGGCATAAGAAAAGGTCTGTTTCCCAGGATCATCCGAGAATTTCACCCAGGAAATACCACCCCTACCCCACTGCAGAGACCACAGCTTGTACCTGGCCTCTTCCCTGCTCTGTGCAAACTACAAGAGTATTGCAGGGTGCTGGGAAGTGGTTTGTGAACTAGGAAATGTTGTCTGTGCTCGTTAGACAACGGTCTAGTGCTGGTGTGGGGACGGGGAACGGTGACTGGAGGTCTGCTCCAGTGTCCAACTTTCATCAAAAATATTTCTTTATGTAGTCAAAAATACTAATTTCTATACCACATTCCTTTATGGAGGATCATTGATTTGAGTGCTGGGCCATGGCAGTTCTGTTAACTTCCTTCTCTCGTGCTTTGATAAGAGACAAAGTGCTTTCTCTTTGCAATTTCAATTCAGAGATCTTTCCTTTAGATAGCTTGGAAAAGTAAAATAAGGTCTGTTGGCCATGGATTGAAATCAGAATTTGCTTTCTCCTTGGTATAATTGGTTCCTGGTATTTCATCCAAATTTGAAGTGTTTTCCTCTTATGTTTTGATTTTAAAATCTACAGATAACACATCGTATCCTGCTCACCATTGTTGAAATAAGAGATCTTTGAAACAGATGATTCCCAAACCTAACTTTTTAACTTTTTTTTTCATAATAGGCTTAATATTTTTTGGCTTCTCATTCTATTTTGGAACAAAAACAAGTCTTAAAAATTAAAGTCTCTCACCAAATTAAACCTCAAATTCAACTGCCTTAAGGTTTCTATGATGATAAAAAAAAAAAAAAAGAAATTGGCAAATAAGGAGAAAGAAAGGCCCAAACATGTGCAATACAGAGAGCATGGGCTTAATTCCTGTGCTGTGACATATGGTCTGACTGGTTCGCGGTGCTTTTTCAGGTAGCTCTGGCTGTTTGGATCAAACACAGGACCCAAGGCAGGGCTGCCACATATTTCACATTTCCAGAAAAATCCTTTTCTTCTGGAATGGGGCTTTGGCCACGCAGTTTGGCTGTCCTGCACATCCCGCAGCAATGGGTCTGAGCGCACTGTGGGGTACCCCAAAAAGGGCTGTGCCTCCGCAGACTGGCTCGGGCAGATCCATGGCAAGCCCGGCTCCAAGGGATGCACCTTTGATGCTTGTTTTTAAGGGGGGGTGCCTACAAGCCACAGCTGGCCGGTGTCCATCCAGTGAGTCTGTGTGAAAGGACTTAGCCCAACCACTTTGTTTAAGAAGCTGCCATCAGTTGGCAGCACTAAATGACCATCAAGAAGGGATCATCCTTGGCAGCGGTCAGACATCTCCAAGCACAGGCAGGAGCCTTGCACTGAGACCTCCTTATGCTAATCACTATTTACAGCTTGATCCAATCTCCCTGGCCATCAATCCATCCCGCCTCAGCATCAAAACTCCCTTTGCATAACACTGCGGGCACATAAAGCAATGCTAGATCCATCTCTCACTTATCCCCACCCTGTTTCTTTCCCACTCAGACGCCTGGATGCAAACCTTATCTCTGTGGTGCCCGAGACGAGCTTTGAGGGGCTGCTCTCCTTGCGTCACCTGTGGCTGGACGATAATGCCCTGACGGAGATCCCTGTCCAAGCTCTGAACCACCTGCCCGCGCTGCAAGCCATGACCCTGGCTCTCAACCAGATCTGGCACATCCCTGATTACGCCTTCCAGAACCTCAGCAGCCTCGTGGTGCTGTAAGCCTTCTCTGCTTGTTACTCCCTCGCAGCCGCGGCATCCTCCGGCTGGGACAAGGTGCTGACCGTGCCTGGCAAACAGGGTCCTCCTCCCATGGGAAGACCTGCTGGTCGCTCCCCAGGAGCAGCTTTTTGCTGTGGGGGCAGCAGGCAGAGATTTTGTTCACGAGAGCCAAGGAGACCTCACCGTTTGGTATGAAATGCTAAAATTGCCGCTTTTGATTTTTTTTCATGTTTTCCGTACTTTTTACTGAAGAGCCAAAAAGGTATCACTTTCAAAAAATGCCTTAAAATGCATTAAAAAAATAAATAAATCAGTATTTGGAAACAAAAAGCAGATATTTTTTCCCTGAAGATTCAAGCAACAAAAAGCTTCTCATTTCTATATCCCCCTCCAATCCTTGTGTTAAAACTACAGGAATTTCTATCAACATGAAAAAAAAAAATTCGAACAACTTGCAGTGAGGTAAAAAAGCTTTTTTTTTTTCCCCTCCCTGGAAAACAGGCCAAGAAAATTTTTTTGACCAAATATGATTTCGAACAAAAAGTCTAATCTCAACACCTTGTCCAAGCCTGTGAGTGCTTATTTGCATGACTGTGTTATATATGCAGATCAACTATTCTTTGCAGTGACCACCTCATGGTGCACGTTGTTGTCCAGTTTGCATTTTAAACATTTTAATGACAGTGTTTAGAGTGATGTAGAGACCGGTGCTGCTCTCAGAGTGTACCTGGTCCAGAAACACTTACTCCATGGGCAGTAAGACACATTAAGACACTCCACAGCCTGTAATCAGAAAGCTGCAGCAGGAGGTGCATCCTTTCTATCCGCAGAGGCTTGCATATTATCTAGCTTTTAAAAGGAATTTCACACATGCAAATTAGCTAGTCATTACTTTTTTATGTTGATTAGCCAGTTCAGGTGTGATTGCCAATTACTTTAGAGCTCCTGTATCTACATGAAATGCTACATTTAGTTTGGTAATGCATATTGATAGCAGGGTATTAAGTAACCTCAGCATGTGGTGCCCCAGTGAAAGTTTAGCAATTATTTTGCTTTTAAAATTAAAGTGTTTACTGAAGCCGTCTAGCATAGAAAGTGCTTAGAGAAAGCACAGTGCAGAGTTTTATTAAGCACCGAATTCAGCTGTTTAGACAAAGCATAAAGGCTTATTTAAAAGAAATGCTAAAAGCGACTTGAGAAATGTCAAATAACTAGTTTTCACCCACAATGGTGCTCCTTCTACAAGGCATCCTATGACCATCATAATGCAACCACTTCATTAGGTTTTAATAGCTAGCATGGAGGGTGAGCTGACATTTGGGTTTTTATTTCAGTCTCAAAAGCGTGCTGCTTTCATTCTGGCTTATCCCATACTTTGGGTGGGAAGCAACTCCTTAATTAAACAGGCAAGCTCAAGAAATAAAAGTCATTGACCATTAGGTCACAAGGGAGAGAATAACGTCCCACCACAGACAATTGGAACAGAACACGTGTGATCCTGCCAGGCGCTGTGGGACACGATGCTAAATTTTTGTGGGATCGCAAGTGTTTGGCAGAACTGGCCCCATAAATCTCGCCCATGCTTCCATGCATACCCTTGTCAGCACATCGCCAGTGGAAAGTCACCCAGTGTTCTTCCGGCACCCCTACCAGCGATGTTTCCCTGCTTCAGACTCACCCTCCAAGTTGAGAAGCAAACGCTCCCAAAACCTAGCCAATCTGGGCAATAAAGGAGAGTTTCCCTACCAGGATGCAGATGATAGATATGCGCATTCCTCTGCAAGTGTCCAAATTTGCACATGGATGGAGAAGAGCTGGCTGCTACCATAAACATTGGGAAACTTCTAGCCTGAGAGGTATTAAAGTGAGCACCTGGGGGAGGAGAGTCAAGGGCAGATGTGGAGGAGCACAGGGGAATCTCTCATGTACAGCCTGATTAATACTCATGGACACGGCTGACCACAGCTGAGGGCTTGACCTTCCCAGGTGCAGGGATGTGCTCTTCCTCCTCCACACGCTTTGGGCCGTTGGGAGAGATGTGGGTGATCATCGTGCACTGACACAAAGCACCAACATCAGAATATACGAGCTTCAATCTGGAACAAGTTAAGGGGTTCAGTCCCTGCTAATAAATTACACCTCTGTTGAGGAATTCCCTGATCTTATTCCCATCTATTGCTGCTGCTGCAGGTTTCTAACTAGGGCTGAAGGGTATTCAGTAAGCAGAGCTTCATGTAAATCACTCATCATGAAATCTATGAGTCTCAGTAATTGGCACCATCCTTTCCCCAGCTTTGATAACAAGGGCTTCATGCACTGTGATGTTGGTACTGCGCTGCTGATGGCAGAAGGGAGATGGCTTGTTTGGTCAGGGTGGCTCATGGGAATAGGATACCGAAGATGTCACCTCCAAGTCTGATCTATTCAGGACAGAGTGTGCCTACAAGCAGAAACAGTCCTGAATATTTTTCAGCTAATTATTTGTATGAACCTAAGGAGTTTTTACAAAAAGCATCTTCGTTCTCAGGCATTTTTCATTTAGAAGCGAGAATGTGAAACCCCCATGCTGCTGTGCTGACAGGCTGATAAAGTGCATGACAGCAGTTCTCATTAGTGTCCGTCATCTCTTCTGTCAGCTGAATTCAGCAGAAAGTCAACTCTCAAACCAGGAATCACAGCACCTCTTTCAGTCCTGGTCCTCAGATGGCTCCACTAGTCCTGCAGTAAAATCTTACATGGATGAATTGTGAACTGTAGCCAAGAATTCCCCTGATGCCTCAGATATGTCCTTGCTGCCACATCTCTGCAACGGGCTGCAGTTCCCTTCTTTCCTGCTGTCACCAACGGAGCTGTCAGCACTCTCAGCAGAGATGCTAGGATGCGGATGGGACACAGACTTAAAGTGACCTCTCCTAAACAGGCCAGGAAGGAGAGAGGTTTGCTCTGCAGCCCTGTAGGGACTGACCTGGCTAGAGAAAGCCTTTGGGTAGTTTTACTTTCATCACATGGCAGGGACTCCCTTAACTTAGAGAAAATGAGGTCAAAACCCAGATCCTTCTCTGTTTGGGTTCACAGGGAGCCTTAGCTCCTGGAAACCCCACTGACTCATTCCTGCAATGCTGCACATCCCACTGCCAAAAGGACCCAGCATCTGCTGCCTCACGTGCTGTGAGCTTGGAGCCAGGGAGTTAACTTGGCCCCATAATGCAAAAGAGATGCTCCACTCCTCTTATCTGGCCCTAACTCTTGTCTACCTGCACACAAGTCTTTTGAAAATGAGGACTCTGGGAAAGTTGTTTTCATGCTGCTACCAGTTAGTTTTGCTTAACGCCTTCTAATTCTTGCACTCTGCCTCTACTTCCTTTGTGCCATCTCTGTATTTGTTACTGTCTCTCATACCCTTCCCTCGTTGTGGCTTTTCCAGTCCCCATCCAGTTAGCTGTTTTGAAATCAGAAGTTAGTCTACATATCACACTTGTTTGCTCCTCCACACCTTTGAGATGGAGAGACCAGAACCACCCACTGTAGCAAAGACATGGCAGTTTATAAAATGGCATAATGCCACTCTATAGCCCATTTTCTTTTTTCTAGTCATCCCTATCATTTGATTTGCTTTTTTGACAGCTACTAAACACCAAGACTTCCTTCCTGTAGATATTTTAAAGCCTATTACTGCACATGCTCATATAAGACTTGTTTCCTGTCTCTCTCCCCCCCACCCAGCACTTTACATTCATGCAACCTGAATTTCAGCTGATATTATATTGTCGAGGACAAGCCACTCACCTGCAAGTGCTTCCCTCCTAGGTCATCCAGCAAGACCTTCCAGCTGAATGTGTTGCAATCTGAAGACAGTAAATGAAGGATTTTGAGTAGAATTTATCTTTCTTAAAGTTTTTATCATGTAAAGACATGACTCTCTAACAGCATTATTTGGTGACTAGAGGAGAAAACTAGTTTCCAAGACTCCTGACTTCTCTGGTCCTTGTTCTGAATGTTACTCTGGCCAAAACTTTCAAAAGGGCCCGCTGATTTTCAGTGCTCTCCCTGCCTGGGAGCAAACACCAAATATCTCATCTCTGCTCTCCAGGGGACCTGAGTACCAGTAGTTTCAGCTGACATCTGTGGGACTCAGAGCTCCCCAGTATGACAAACCCCAGTCTGTTAGATCAGAGTTAGGATGAACCTGTGCATAGAATCCCAGACTGGTTTGGGTTGGAAGGGATCTCAAAGTCCATCTAGTTTCCACCTCTCTGCCATGGGCAGGGACACCCTCCACTAGCCCAGGTTGCCCAAAGCCCCATCCAACCTGGCCTTGAACACTGCCAGGGAGCCAGGGGCAGCCACAGCTTCTCTGGGCACCCTGTGCCAGGGCCTCAGCACCCTCCCAGGGAAGGATTTATTCCTAACATCTAATCTAAATCTCCCCTCTTTCATTTTGAAGCCATTACCCCTTGTCCTGTCACTCCCTGCCCTTGTAAACAGCTTTCCTGGAGCCCCTTTATGCACTGGAAGGGGCTCTAAGGTCTCCCCTCAGCCTTCTCTTCTCCAGGCTGAACAAGCCCAACTCTCTCAGCCTGTCTCCATAGCAGAGGTGCTCCAGCCCTCGGATCATCTGCATGGCCTCCTCTGGACTCACCCCAACAGCTCCAGGATGGGGACCCCAGAGCTGGACACAGTACTCCAGAGGGGTCTCACAAGAGCAGAGTAGAGGGACAGAATCACCTCCTTTGACCTGCTGCTTTTGATTCAGCCCAGGACACGGCTGGCTTTCTGGGCTACAACTGCACATTGCCAGCTCATGTTGAACTCTTCATCGACCAACCTTCACCTGTACAAAGGAGTTAACAAGCCCCTCTCTGAAAAGTTCTTGGGAACCTTGGTGTTGGCACGGAGTGCCAGGCATGTGCAATTCATTATTACTAAGAACAATATCGCCTGGAACATCTGGGTCCCATTCATGGGCCTTTCAATTTGCAAAAGTGTTTTTTCTCCCTGTGGACAGAGCATGCTGCCTTGGCAAAAGTGAGTGTCCCTCTCCAGCACTTGAGGAAGAAGCGAACAGCCCTCCAGCGCACCCCTGACAATGTCACTCCTGATCGAGCTTTATTCTTCACCAGGAAAGTCTGATGCTAGTCCTTCACTGCCGGAAATAATCCATGGAATTTGCCCCATTTATGATTCAGGTTTCTGTACTTATCCATGGCCAAATTGAGGAAAAGGACAATTTTTCCACAACAGAGCTGGAAATTCATCATGGCAATGGCTGGTCCAGTGGGAAAATTCATATCATGTCAGATTTGAACTTAGTTCAAATCGCAAATAACTTAGTTCTAATGCAAATAACTGATGGAAAATGTTTGCATTTGTCCTTTTTGAGAATAAAAAATGAAGTCATTAGAAATGAAAGCAATGGAGAATCCACCACTTCTCTTTGTAGTTTGTTCCAGTGGTTGATCATCCTTAGTGTTAACAAAAAAAAAAAAAAAAAAAAGCTCATATTTCCCATTTGAATTTTCTTTGGCTTTGACTTCAGACATTTGTTCTTATTATTCTTTTCTCCACTAAATCACAGATCCATTTTAGTACCCATTTTCTAACCAGGAAGAATCCTATACATTACACTGCACTCATCCCCTTGATCTTATTTTCAATTAGCTAAACAGATTGAGTTCTCTGAGTCTCCATTCTAGTTTTTTCCAGCCCTTGGATCATTTTTATTGTTCTTCTCTGCACCCATTCCAGATTATCAACACCCAGTTAACAACATGGGTACCAGAAATACATTCACCCTTCCACAGGCAGTTGCACCACTGCACGATGCAGATGTAATATCACTTCCCTTTTCTTACAGTCTACTCTCTTGTTCATCCAGACAAGCACCTTTACTGAACCAGTATTTAGCACATTAGATCAACTTGCTTTCCCTTGTGTGTAAGAGAAATGATGGAGATGCCCTGTCCCCTTGGAGATGACATTTCCAGACTTGGAGCTCGCAGTGCTAATGCCTGTGTTGGACTGTCTCTCACTTCAGTACAAGACTGTTCTCCAGGAACTTTTAATTCACTGGAAAAATATATAGAAAAAGGAGTGAAGTGAAGTGAAGTGAAGTGAAGTGAAGTGAAGTGAAGTGAAGTGAAGTGAAGTGAAGTGAAGTGAAGTGAAACAAAACAAAATGAAATGAAATGAAATGAAATCTACTAGGAATGCTTCAGGGATGACTTGGAAAAATATCATTTATGCCCAATTTGAGATAAGAAATTGTTGGCAAGGACAGAAAATCTTCCTTCTAGAAAATGTGCTTTTTTTTTTTTTTTTTGGGGGGGGGGGGGCCCACAAATGAAACTTGCAGGATTGTTTTGGGGTTTTTTTTCCTGGCATGTTTCTAAAGTCTCATCACCTGAGACAGCAACCAAGATGAAGCATCTCTCCCTAGTCTGTCTGGGGGATTGTGTCCATTTGGTATTCTGCAGCCACTGTAATTTACGCTGCCTTTCAGCAAGACGTAGCATGGGTTCACCCGGCACAGCAGAGGAGCTAGCCTGTCTCATGACATGTGATAGCACTTGTGCTGCTGCAGGAGCACATGGGCAAATTGTCTGCCATCCTGTCAAAGGTCAGTTGTGACAATTGCTTTTGCAAAGAGACCACTGTTTTCTAATGGAGGTGCATAACTGAAAAGCAGTCTACATGCCAGTCCACAAAAAAGCAATGACTGTCCCGCTCCTTCCTGGGCAAAGCTACTCTCATGGATGATTGCCCCAAACCAGCCTCGCTCCACGGTACTCACTTGAAAAGGGAGATAACACAGATCTTAAAGCCCATTGCTCTTACTGAGGGTGGTGGTGGATACTAACTCCAAGAGGAATAGCAAGAGCTTAAAGACTTCTCATGTTTTTGCATCGCAAGTGGGTTGTTTATAGCCCAGAACCAAGTATCTCGAGCTGCTATCAAACCAGCTGTAATTTACAGGGCAGAATATAACGTCGTGTGGGTTGAGCTTAAATTGACAAACACTGGATGTTGCAATTAAACTTGTTAAAATTTGTTTACGAGAGGAGGAAAAAAAGGCAGGATGGAAGAAAGGAACATCTTTTAAAGTGTTTACCTTTCCAACTCTCTTGTTTCTATTATTGTCATGTGGTTGGGTAAGAACTCTAGAGTTCAGCTTGGACAGCAAATTTTTTTATAACTCTCTTTTTCAGTTGCTCATAATATTCTCACCAACAAAGAACTTACTTCTGATGATTTTCATTGCTCTGACTCCAAACAAAGCACTTTACAGCCAAATATAAACACAGCAGGTGATTGCTTTCCTATTCTGTACCCTTGCCTGACTTGAGTGATAGCAGCCAGCTGCTCAGCATGCCTGAGCTTAGACAAGGTGTCTCGTTGTACCACCCTGATAAAGCTCCAGGGAGCTCACGTGGCATTCTGCATTTCCCTCCTTCCCACGCCACGCTCTCGCAGCAGACAGAGGTATGGGGCAAGGGGTTCCTGTGGTACCTCTTGCTGCGATCACAGAGCAACTCCAGATCCACACCCTCAAAGGGTCCCAAAATGGTTGGCACCATCTTGCACTGGAAGCGCCAAGTGCAGTAAGGGCAACATTATCTGAAGCTATCCCGTAACCTTTGATAGAGGAAACCACCTGGACTTGAACTTCTCTTCTTGTGACAAAGAGAAATGTCTCCTGTAAGATTCTGATTTTGATCTCAGCTTCTTTTCTCCTCTAAGAGTCACAATCAAATGAAGTTTACTTGCAGGCAATATCCTTTTCTTTTTTCCCATTTGCTGAAAGGAGCAAACATTTTATCACACATCTTTCCCCTCCCTTCCCCTTCCTCTGAAATGTTTGTATGTTCTCCTCCCAATGACAAACATCCGTCTTGGGCTGGTTTCTGTTTTGCAAGCCCCTACCAAACTGCCCTAGAGCCTGACTGTTCTCCACTCCCAGCTCCCTCCTGTTTTACCCTAGAATATTTGGCAGTGGGAGCTGCCTGTGCTCAGCCAAATAGCTCACACTTTAATCCAGGTGGAGTAAGGGATTTTTCAAGCTGAGACAGATTTAGATCAAGCAGCAAATAAATAAAAAGTCATTGATCCACCTGCCAGCATGGAGTCTCCCCCAGGCTCTTGGAAGGAGGCAGCAGCGTTGGACAAAGGCTGGTGTGTCCCTGAGCATGGGCAAGGGAGAAAAGGACCCCAAAGGCATGTGGTGTAGCAGCAGATTCATCACACAGGACTTTCTTAAAGGAGAATTTGAACTGTAAAATGGGTAAACCTACCCTGAGAGAGAGCAAAGAGGGCATCCTGCCCCAGAGGACCTTACCTCCTTGGTGGGCATTTCTCTGCACAGACCATCCCGGTGCAAGCATGGACATCACTAATGTGCTTAACCACAGCTGGTACAAGTGCAGGCTGGGCAGCAGCAGGTTGTCTTCTCCTGTTTTTCAGAAGGCTTTCCTCAGGCTGCTCACAAGATCTCTCTATATGGACTTCAGCCTGCCCTTGAGTGGGATTTCAGAGGGACATGCACAATTAGCCACGCAGCTCCCACCAGCTGTAAAGGAAGCCAGATGGCAAAAATATTCAGATGTGCAAACATGCACACAGTCTCTGACAATCGTAGAGGAAGAATCCAGGAATTAAGATCTTGGATTTGCCAAAAACTGAGACATGGGAGTAAGGGGCCCATGGAAAGAGAGAACCCAGCAGATGGGACTCCAGAACTCATCACCTACAGAGCTTCCAAGGCAAAAATACCCCAGGTGGCTTTGCAGGAGACCCCAGCACATGGCTCTCCAGCACCAACATTAATGCTGGGGACTCCAGAGCCCTTAAGCATTAGATGTTCATGGCATGTAGCACCAGGATGAAGGGGAACAGGGAAAAAATGTTACCTTAGTGTAGAGAATGTGCATCAGTCTGTCACATGGCCCCTGCAATTCAGCCAGACACTTTGAAGCATTAAACTGAAGACAACTTTCATTGCAATCAAACTGGAGCTAATCCAGGAACTGGCAGCATTTTCAATTTTTTGCAAGATAATAAACTGTGACTAACAGGATGATTTTGGATTCAAGGTCTTCTTGCTGCTACTAAGGCTTGCTGCTACTAAGACTGTTTCCTTAGATAGTACCCAGTGCCCATGAACAACTGTTGAAGCCACACGGCACATTGTAGGGTTGGGCCCAATGTAAGGTGAGATCTAGAGTGTTTCCTGAAGGTTCTTGCTTAAGCATGTTCATTCAAAGTCACCCAGCAGCTGTGAAAGTGGAGCTCTCAGGGAACCTCCTACATCAGCCTGGATTTCCTGTGAGATATGGGAGCTCTGAAGCTGCTCTGCAAGCACTATTGCACCCAGCATGTATCTTGTGTGGCAAGAGCGAGGACCTTATAACACCCCTCATGATCCCAGCCCAGGTTGTGCTTAGATTGCAGGATGTCCCTGGGCCATGGCTCAGACTGGCAGGAAAAGCTCAGGTTGCACCTCTACTGACCATCTCTGTTTTGTTCACAGGCACCTACACAACAACCGGATCCAAAGCCTGGGAGCCAACGGCTTTGATGGGCTGCACAGCTTGGAAACCTTGTGAGTCACCTGATTTCTCCTCTGTCCTAAAGAGCTCATGTGTGTTCATCCCCTCCAGCCCAGCCCACAGGAAAGGTCTGGTGTGTCTGGGTCAGCCCCACTGCACGTTCACTCATCACTATGCACTGAGGGCAGCAGCAAGGCTGGCTCCGGGTACCAGCCCAGCAAGTAGATGCTCAGGGCATGATGCTTCCTGGGGTGGTGGCAGACTGGACTTTCTCCCTGTGTCTGTGCAAGCTGGTCTGGCTGTGCTGCTGCTGCAGAGGGTCTGTGCATGTGGGTAGGAGGGGGCTGGGAGGGGGCTCTGAGGCCCTGGACACAAGTCAAATCCTGGTGCAATCCAGAGAGCCTGCATGCATGCCCTGCCCAGGGAGTGTCACCACTTATTCACCACAGGCATGTGGTCCCAAAGACTCCTAAACACCTGACTCCACCAAAATGAAGGGCTGGCTTGAGTTCAAGGCTGGTAAAATCCTCAGGGATCTGTGGAATATCTCTCTTCAAGATGGTCTTACATTACCTGGCATCACCCATAGCCTGCTGACTTCATCTTGCACCATGTTCTTGGTGTGGCTGGGTCAGCAATCTGTCAGGAGACCACAGGGTAAGACAGGAAGCAGGACACATCTCCGTCCTGTCCTCCAGGACACATCTTCATTAGCAGCAGACAGGTCACCCTGAAAAAGAGAGCTAAATCTGATGGCCTTGCCATGCACACACTGCGCTTTGACAGCAGTATGAATTGTTCAGACCTAATGTGCTGTGCATTGGCCTAGGAGGAAACAAACAAGCAAGCAAATAAATCAAGGCTGTGACAGACTGGAAGAAGTGCCTGTTGCCTTCAATTGTGCAGAAACATGTCTCTTCATGCAGGCCTTGGGGTCAGAGTCAGGCCCTCACTCCTTGCCAGGGAGAACTAGGGGATCTGAGTCATGGCAAAAAGGGGTGACGCTTCCCAGCATTCAAGTGCCGCTCAAGGAGACGGTGCCCCTCTGTGCCCAGCACAGTGCCAGCAGCAGCGATGGGGCGAGAGTGGAAGCAGCAGGCAAGCCGTTGGTCCCCAGACACACTCCTCGGGGGCAGGACCGTGGCACACGTTGTCTCTTACTTCCAGACTGGCACATCCTGGGAACACCCAGAAAGGCCCGGCTGGGGAGAGGTTGAACCATGCCAGGGATGATGCAGGAAGGGAGGCTGCTAGAGGGTCTCCTCTGGTGACCCATGGGTCTCCCCCATCACTGTCGAGCTTGGCTTTCTCCCCAGTCATCTCTGGGTGGTGCAGGCAAACACATGAGGGCAGAGCCGTGGCATCCAGGCAGCACATAGGCAGGCAAGTTGCAGGAAGGAGTGGAGGACTTGCTGATGAAAGAAAACCCTGTTTGGGCTATACCCAGGCAGACCCTGCAGCAACATCAGCCTACATCAGGGTAACCTTGTTCCGCAGCCAAGGTGGTTACAGCCACCCTGCTGCCCATCCCAAGCAGGATGGAGCTGCACAGAAGAAGATGGCCCCTTATTTACGGTGAGAAAGACTACAGGGCTTCCATGGCCCTGGGAGATAACGTGCTGAAAGCTCTTTTTCCCTCTCTTCCTCTCTGCTCCTGCTGTAGCATTTTCTTTGCCTTTTGTTGCCCATCTGAGATGCCACTCAGCATCAGGGGATTCAGGGGAGCTCAGCATCTCCCTCTCTTGCTCTCAGTCCCCGCAGGGATAGGAGTCCATAGCACCGCGGCGATGTGGCTCTCCGCAGGGCTGCAGCAGTAGAAGTCCTGTCCCTAATGACCAGGCAGACCTGGGAGTATTCAAGCTCCAGGGGTTGTCCGCTTGGAGCAGGGCTCTGCCTGACTACTGCCTGTGTCCAGGCTCTGATGGCCCAGACTTGTGCATGTGAGTGTCCCACAGCCCCATCCTCCACGAGCTGTCCGCAGCTGCAAGGTCAGTGCTGTGGGCAAGACCTCCAGGCTCTCCTCCATGTCTGATCACACTGAAGGAGTGTCCTCAAGAGAGAGTGAGCTGGCTTTTGCTCCTCTTTTCCTGAACATCTAATTCTCTCCTCCAGGTCAGCAAGTATTTCAAGTCACAGATCTTTGAGGAATGCATTGTCCCCCTCATGTTAATCTCCAGCACTCATCTGTCCTGCTGACCAAATCTGGCCAAGCTTTGTGGCAAAAAAGAGCCAAGAATTTGGCTGCAACAGCCCAGCCAGGCTGCTAGACCTGCATCTACCTACCACCTATCAGCTCCTGTGCATGTGGAGACTATTACAGTCTCCGCATATACCCTTTAACTCAAATTATGATTACATTCTGTTGACAGCACTTAGCACATTTTCTTGGCTTGTGGAGGCCAAACTGTGCTCTCAGTTACCCCGTGGGCGTTACCTCCTGGAAGGCAGCAGGATGGTAAGAGTTGGTGAAGACAGAAACTTCTCCAGGGTTCCTAAAATGAGTATTTGTGGCCAGATGCTGATTATAAACCAGGCACAATAGTTGAAGAACTGTAGAAGTTGAGATGAAAAAATTTGGTTTGGGCTTTTCAGAAAAGCCTAGGAAGTTTTAGGTGCAGAAACTTCTGTTCCCCTAAAGGAAGTGTTTCTTCTCATATTCAGCTAGACAGAGAAACTTCTTTTTTTTATCAAATGCAGGCAAAAATTTAAGAGAAACAGCACCCAGAGCTCCATGCAGGTCTCAGCAGTGTGCAAGCTGCCCATGCGCAACCACACCACATGCCTACCCCAGATCCTATAATTTCTGCAAAAACAGATCCCCAGGAAGCATCTCGATTCTTGGAGAGAGCTTGGCCCTGATATTTTAGGAGGGCAGCAAATCTAGAAAGAGGTAGAGTGAAGCCAGATGAATTGACTTTGTGTTTCCCCTGCATTGACTTGCAGCTACTGTGCACGTCAACTCTGCCAGGTACAGAGCAAGAGCAGCTCTGTTTTCCATGCTGATGAGGGGGCAGGTAGGTGTGCAACACCCACCAGGTCTCAATGGATCAAACACCAGCATGTAGCTGGAGAAAGAAGCTCCAAGAAAATTTTCTCTGTCAGGGCAAAATCTGGCTGTCCACCAGCCCCCCCCCAGCCTCTTCTTCCTGGGAAGGAAACCTGGGCAGGCGGGCTGGAAGCAAGTCAGAGCTGCTCTGGCTAGATTCCCAACAGGGTTTTGAAACAGCCTGGAAACCTAGTGAGATTCCCTCACCAGTTCCCATAAGCCTGAGAGATTGCACAGAGCAACCCTGCAGGGCTGTGAGAAGAAACCTGAAGCATGGCTGAGCCATGAAACCAGGTATTGGATGGTCAAAGTGGATGATACTTGGCATTTTTTAGCCCTCTCCCAAAGACACAGAGTAAATGTCCTTATGTGACACGTTCTTCCTGTAGCCCCTTTGGGTAATGGACTAGATGCTTTAAATAAGGTGTAAGCTCAGGGGGTGCCCATAGGAGATGCAGAGCAAAGGCATTGCTGCCCGTGAGTGGAGCAGGGACAGCTGGGCACAGAGACTTTAAATACCAAGGAAAGGACAACCATAACCTATAGACATGCCCAGAGAGGAAGACCTGTGGCCAAGGGGAGTGTTGGAACCACAGCAAACGGCCTGGTGCAGTGGGGTGGGGGACTCCCGAGAGGGCTTTGGGTGAGGAGTGGGGTGGTGGAACGAAGGAGAAAAGAAAAGTCAAGGGGAAGCACCATCTTTCGCAAAAAGTAGGAGTGATCATGGCAAAAGCTGAGACTCCAGCCACACTGCTCTTCACATTGCTTTGCTGCTCCTGCTTTGCCTTGTACAAGCTACTCTGTGGTGTATTGCTCTTCAGGCTGTTTAATGTGTGCTGTAAAACATCAGGCAGCATAGCTGGCTTCCTGCTGTTCGGATGGATGATCTTAACTTTTACATCTCCTGATTATGTTTAATTTATCAATCTTTAACAATGTGGAGAGAAGGGGAGGGGGATTAGATTATGCCAGCTCCATAGCATAGTCCTGATAAGTAGGGATGTTTACAGAAAAGTGGATGTAAAGAGAAGTCAACTGCAGGCAGGAGCATCACTGCAATGACAGAGGTTGATCCTTGGAAACATTCAGAACTTGTACTGGGGACTGGGGGCACAGAGGTAGGGGAGAGAGGGCTGTGTTTTCAGAGAAGCAGCAAGGAAAAAATGCCATCCAAAGGCTTGCATGGTGCTAATACAGGAGCCAAGTTCCCCATCGCCGTGTGAGGAGATATGGGGGGGATCCCTGGGACATGAATTTCCACAGTGACACCGGTCTTGTGCCCAGGTTTCTTCCTTACCACCTTTGCCTGGAAAGCTGACAGGTGTCCTCAGGTCCTTGAGCTTTGCAGACAGTCTGAATGCAATCTAAAGACTGATGAATAATTGCCTCATGCCTTGTAGTGCTTGACTTTGATGTCATCAGATAGGTTGTGATAACAAATTTTTCATGGATCAGGCCTGGTGGGGAAGGTGAATGCATAAAGTACCTCCAGACAGCCAAGCCCTGAGTCATTGATCTCTGCAGGGTGAAGGGATGGAAGGTGTAGGTGACCTGAAATTATGCAGCCAAATATATAGAGATAGAGATAGAGATAGAGATAGAGATAGAGATAGAGATAGAGATAGAGATAGAGATAGGTGTATGTGTGTGTACTGCACTTCACAGACAGCCATGGGAGATAATAATGGAAGCTGAATTTCAGAGCTGGCCCCCAAGTCCTATGTCCAAACACCAGCACATGTAAACCATCTTTTAGCATTTCCTCGCTTGACTGGTGTTAGGGAGCCCTCAGCATTGCCGGTGTCCCCATGGCAGAGCAGGGCAGTCCCTAGAGAGCAAACAGAAAGTGCAGCTGAAGGGGTGGAGGGGATCTTGCCACATCTCCCACCAAAACAGTAGTACCTCACTGAAAACACCCCTGGGCTGGGAGTTCTGCTTTGAAAGTGGTTTTTCTCCCATCAGGACCATTTTGCCCAAGCAGGGAGAGGAGGTGTGTGGTCCTGAGTGCTGGCTGCCACACACACATGGCAGGGAGACCCACCAAGGCAAGTTCTTAGGGCCTCTGGTACGGGGCAGGCAGGTGACAGCGGCAGCTCCACAGGTCCACGCTCTCCCACGGCTCTCGGGTGCGGGTGGGCTGGCAGCGCTGAGCAGCACCCCGGCATGGGTACTTGCAGGTCCCCCATCACAAAGACCACCATGTATCCCCCAATGCCTGCTCAGGGCTCAATTTTGAGCTTCTGAGGCAAAGAGAGAAATGCAAAAGCAAGAGCTATGGCCTTTCCAGTGGTCCTGTCCATAGACATGGCCGAGTCCCCTGTACGAACGGAGCATGGGCTGAACTGAAAATAGGGACCAGGGCTCCTCGGTGCCCTGACGCACGCAGCCAGACAAGACCCTGAGGCCGGCAGCGAGTGAAAACGTGTCTCAGCAGCGTCCTGTCTCCCCACCCTGCAGCAGGGCTAAGGTGGCTCCCGGGGCAGAGGCAGAGATGGGAAGCGAACGGCTGCTCCCCAGCACCAGCCCAAAATGCGGAAGGCCTTCGGGCTATGACCAAAATAGCAATGATCTGCCCCAAATGTGCTGTTCCTCTGACTGTTTGGGCATCTCCGGCCTGCCTCTGACATAGACGTGATGGGGAAACAGTTCAGGGAGGCCCCGCAGCCCTCGCCCATCCCCTCTGCCTGAGATGACCCCGCTGCTTCCTATCTCTCTGACTTCCCTCCCCATCCACATCCCTGCCAGCTCCTCAGACAAAGGAGATAAATCACTTGGAAAGAGAAAATCTCCATTAATTTAAAAACCTATTAATTTATTTTTAAAAAAAATAGTGCTAATAAATTAAAAACGTCTCCCAGAAAGGCTGAATCCAAAACCCTCTGGCTCCAGGCGTTTTATCTGCCTAACCTTGTCTCACAGGAAATGCCCTTACCACAGGCTTTCACAGCGCACTGCCCTATTATCCGGGTAATTAGTCGAGTCTGTAAATGCGGAGCAGAACTGGAACCTACTGACTCCTCTGGAGAGCTGGATTTTCTTTGGGAGAAAAAAAAAAAAAGAAAATTAATATAAAGTGCACCTCGGGCAATGAAGGCAGGAAGAAGGAAATGGGAAATATCTCCACCACAGCTCATACAAAGGTTTTTTTTAACCCTTTTAGGGCCAGGCAGGCTTTGCTGTTCTCCCAGAAAACTGTCTGCCAAGTGCTGCCTTGCTCCTGAAGTGGCATTTGTCTCCATCAGCATGTTTAGTTTGAAACCTTTTGTGCAGTCTCTTGATGCTAATCCCAGTCTGTGCAATTCCAAAAGTAGCTGATGGTTTTGACTCCTCCAAGGATGTCCTGTTTGCCGTGCTGAGCTGCTCCGTTCCTTCCTCAACATCCTGATGCTCCAGCCCTGCTGTGTGTCAGCATGGGTCCCGGGGCAGATCATGAGAGGCAGCGTGGCTCTGCAGTCCCGCCTGCCCTGGCAGAGGAGGGAGGGGACTTCAGCAGAGGCTTGGATACCCAGATTTGGGGAATGGAGAAAGGAAGGGGCAGGTGGCTTTTTGGAAAGAGAGGCCACAACTCAGGGCATGGTCGCATGGGTCGCTGTGTCTGGTCCAAGAACAGAGCTATTGAGTTCATTGCCTGCTCTGATTGTCATGTAAATGGAAGATGACTTCTCCAAACAAAGCAAGCCACTGTCAAACTGAATTGGCACATGCACGAAGCACTGTCTGGGACCGTGGGGACCAGACACTTCCCTCCTGTGGTCTTCTTGGGCCAACTGGTCCCAGTTTGCTGTATCTTCTCCCCCCAGGAGCAGAAGCCTGGACTGCCAGAAATGTGTCCTCACAGATGCAGCTCAGACTCTGAACCAGCCAGGTATCTTCCAACTGGGCTCTGCGCTTTGGCCCAACATGACCCTAAGCAGACATGACATTTTGCAAGATTATAAAGAAAAAAGACAGGAAGTGATGGCAGTTGAGATGAAAAGGTAGTTCTGGAGCCACTGCATTTTTCCATGAGTAAAGGCTCCGCTGTAAGGCTCACCTCCTTTGCAGGACTCTGCCTATTCTCCTTTTGCCCACCAAATCCTCACACCACCCCTTTTGCACCCTGCTAGCTCTCCAGCCTGGCTCTCCACTCCCTGGAGCTGCTGATCTTGCAGTGACAGACAGCACTGAGTCTCCCCAAACCTCCAGCCCCCAAAACTCCAGACATTCTTGCTGTGACCTGTCAGATGTCCTCAACTCCTCCGGCTCCTTAAGCTTCATTTTGCTTGAAGCCTTCCCCTCAGACACAGATGCTTTCACAGAGCAGCTGAGCGAGAGCAGCTGCCCGTGCAAAACCAGGGAAGCCTCTGCCTCCAGAAACGTGTGAGAGTGAATTGATTTCCTGTGAAAAGGAAGAACAGACGCTGCAGGCAGCAGAAATGGCAGCGGAGGCAAGCTGCGGGCATGTTTTCACCATGGCTGTGCTGATGCACAGAAGCTCTGCCCCCACCCCACGCTCCCTCCTTCTAGCAGCAGCACGCTGCAGGGGGCTGATCACCAGCGACTTGTGCACCTTGGGGGGTAGGTAGAGGTCCCCAGCTTCCTTCCCGCAGTTCAGAAACACTCTGCTGTAGACCAGGCTTCCTAGAGCCTGCCTTCTTCCCCTGCCTAGCAAAGTACAACCGCCTTCTCTGTGCCTCCCCTGCCTGAGTCATCAGCTCCGTGGTTATTGTCTGTGCATCCCAGCGACTGAGGTCCCCACTGCTCCGCTTTGCGGTCAGCTCCTTTTGTGTCTTGTAAATGATATGTGCATGGCAGCGCCTGTGCTCCCGGGACCCCCCACGAGATCCTGTTCTCAAAGGCTTATTTCAACCTTGTTAAATAAATCAAACAGAATTGAAAACATATTTAATCTGGTACCTTCGTCAGTTAGAGAACAGACAGAAATACTGGTTGGAACAGACACATTCTGGGCACTGCTGCGTTTTTAAATGGAGAACAGAACTATGCAAGGAAGGATTGGTGGCTGCAGGCGTACAAGGCATGACCTACACACAGGTCCCCCCCCTGCCCCAGCAACAGACCTTCAGTGCCACATACACCCTGTAAAATGGTGCAGCACCGTGTAAGTGAGAGGCTGGGATGTTTCCAGGCCACGCTGTCAGAATGAATCCTTGTGCAGAGGTTGTGCTTGCTCCTGGCAGAAATCAGGTACCGTTAGTACCTGACAACCTTCCCGCGGTGTGGGGACCCATCTCTGCTCCTCTGGGACACCCATGAACTCTGTCGCACTCCATCACAGCCTGACTTCTCCTTATAATTTGCCAGAAATGAGCCTTTCTAGGACCTGCTTAGTCTCCCAAATTAAAGCATTGACCCTATCAGATGAATCCTATGATAGGTCATTTCTTTCTCCTGCACACACTTGAGCATCCCCCTCCTGCAGGTCTCCGTTGAGGGGATGGGCACACAGCTCCAGGATGGCTGGAGTCAGACATGTACCCTGGGTCCTTGTGCATGCCTCTCCCCTTCTTCCACTTATTACAGGCACTTGCTGCATTTCATCATCCAGATCGTGCTGGGGAAGGGCACACACTCACCACACATTAGTTGCTACCAGGAGAGCAGGGTTTATGTTGATGCTACACAACAGAAATATGGCACCTAATGGCACAGTTACTTTTCATACTCTGGACTAATCAAGCAGCTCTTCCCAACTCAAGCTCAACCACAAGCCATGACCTTGATAGAAGGCATCTGGGTAAAGCTGGCTGATGCTGGGCAAGAGGTCAAACTACATGGTCACGACGGTCCCCTTGGGCTTTCAGACTACCAATTAAATCATTTCCAGTGCTTGATTTGGCCACAGTCCCCAGCACGACTAGCAGCAATGGTAATTACATTTACTGGCAGCTTGATTAGATGCCAGCACAGGACAGGTGGAAATGCAAGTCCTTATCGGAGGCTGCACAAAGTCTCCCTCCAGGGCAGTAACATCTCGAACTACTCTGGGACTGAAATAGTCAGCAAATGTCCCATCTCCAGCTTCTAATCATACTGCATCTTCAGGTTTATTAGCTGCAAATTTGTGGTGTTTTGTGGCTTATGGAAGAATTTATAGTACTATATAATTTTTTTTGGCTTCCTGTGTGGAACCACTAATAGTCCCTAACAGGCAGAAAATTGACCTGAGACTCTTTCCCCTCCTTCTCTCCTTTTGGCCCGACTGAAGATATTAATAGTTCCAGGCTGCATGTTGTCAGCTTCAAATCACCCTGGCAGTTAAAGCCCAAAATAACTGTGCCTTTGATGTCAATTTACTTTTATTTCTAACTAAACAACAGGGTTGGTTAAGATCTTCCAAATATGAAGCTATAGGCTCAGTCTAGAAATAACAACAATGGAAAGCCAGCCAGTTCATTCTGTCTTGGGCAGACCAGGTGACCTTTAAGAGGTTTTTGTTTTAACTAGAAGAACAGACAAGGTTCCTTTCGACATCCCGCTGTGATGCCTGGAGCTGGTAACTTGGAGCCCAGCTAAGGAAAGGGATTTTTATAGTCATTTCTCTTGCACATCATTTCTGAACCTGGGTGATTTTGCTTCCAAAAGTTCTTGATAATGAGTAAAACTCTCTTCCTTATGCCATGCCCATTACTCCTTTTTCTGTTACGAGGCTTCCTCATTCTTTTGGCATAGCCATGGCCATGGTGTGTTGGCAACCTTCCACCAGGTAATGCTGGCATTAGATCTGCTTTCCCAGGTGTGCCCAAAAAGGCACAAGAGACCCCATATGTAGTGTGCAAAGCCTTGGAGCAGACCCCAGAGCGGATCCAGCTGAGACCCCAGCAGTGCCAGGTCCAGCTCCCTTGGGCCGAGAGGCCAGCCCCACGGCCACCACAGTCCATGCACCACAGCAGTGCAGTGCGGATAGTGTCACCTGGCAGCAAGTTTGGCTTTTTTCAGCTTTCCCAACATCGTCCCAAAGCTGGAAGCAGTGGGAAAGTGTCAGAGTGTGGAGATGGGACCACCAAAGCATTGCCCAAGCAGCTCACATAAAGCAGGGAGAGAAAGGTGTTTACTACAGCACATTCATGCCCTGTATCCACCTAGCCCTTGGAAAGGGTTTGTAAATGATGTACAGTTCACTGACATGCTCAGTGGAGGAAATTTTGTTGCATGACATGAAAATGCAAAATCGTCCCTGACCCACTGAGCCCAGGCGCCTTCCCATCTGCCTTGACTCCACACTGAGAAAGAAGCTCTGGAGATCCACCACCAGGCACACAGGCTGGGCCAGATTCATCACAGGAGAACAGGCAGAGAGAAGCAATGTCTGGGATGGATGTAGCTCTGCTGATATCCGACATCTGTGGAAAGACCCAAGGACTGAATTTCACTAAATGAGCAGAAACTTCCCCACTGGCCCCCACTGTGAGGATCAGAGGCTGTTTCTGGGTCATTGCTTGAACGAGAGCCCAACTCAATTTCTGGGAAGGAAGGAGAAGGGAGAGGGAAGCCACCCTTGTATCCTGGTTTGGGTCTGGGCTTCAGGGAGACCTGCCCCGCTGCAGGGAAGAGATGGCACCTGGGGACCATCTCAGGTAATGGCTTCTTCCAGCCTCCTCCAACCAGATGAACCCCCCGAAATCGGCAGGGCTTGGCACAGGGCAGTGCCGGAGGCAAGTCAGGGCGGTGCGAGCGGCACACGGATCAAGTCGGCTGCAAGCATCACACAAGGGGAGCTGTTAACAAGCACAGTTGGATTTGTTTTCCAGGAGGGAGGCTCACCTCACCGAAACCCAGGAAGCACCAGCAGGAGCGAGCACGGGCACATTGTCTCTCCCGAACAGGCTGGGGGTGCTGGCAGCCAGGCTGGAGCAGCGTGACTACACCTGGTTGCATTTCCACTTTCCAACAAGACCTGTATGTGCCAGCATTCAGAGATGGCTTTTTTACCCAGAGGGAGCTGCTGAACACAATGCTCTTTGTATCTGTCAAGTGCAGGGGGGAGGGAGGCACCGAGATGCTGCCAGGGCTGGGAAAGGTGTGTGTTCGCTCAGGAAGAACTGGTCCTGTACATACTTGCACACACACGGAGGTACAAACAAAATGTTCATCTGCTGATGAAAGACCAACCTGCCTGGAAGAGACGCGGGCTGGAAAGGAAATGCATTTTTACAGAAAGACAGGAGCAAATATTACAGCACACTGAATTATTACTTGTAAATAATATTGGTTACAGATCTAAGATCCCTTTTTCTGTTAGTGAATCACAGGTGAGCTAAGCCTCTTCTCTGTTGGGCAATATTTTCCATCTGTCGGCTGCTCACAGACACGTTGGGTATCGCTGGGGAGAAGCTCAACCCCACACCATTGCACAGAGCTTCCCCCAGCATCGGTGACACGACGGTGGTGGGCTGAGTGTCATCTTGGGGACAGGGCTCACAGTGTCTCTCCTCCAGGGTCGGTCCCTGGGCATCACGCAGGCTCATCGCAGCCTCCAGTTTGGGGTACAAGGGAGGGAAGCGGCACAGGCAGACACCCGGCCTTGAGTGACCTCTGGAGCTTCCTGCACTGCTGTGCAACCTCGCTGTAACCTTGGAAAGTCACCGCAGGGTGAGACTTTTAAAGGTATTAAGCACCTTACACACAGATAGAGATTTGGGACTGTCAGTCAACTTAGGCTGCTAATGCCCTCTGATTTCATTCAGTGCAGTGGTCTGAAGGGTAATGGGATTTGATTGATGCTTTCAAAATGCCCAGCGGTGTCCCATCTGCACTTCTAATTGCTCGTTCTCTTTGGAAATCCACTGCTGTGCCTCCCTCAGCTTCCATGAAGGGATGTGCATTGCAAAAGTCCTGCCCTGTCTTCCCCCACGTAACAGAGCCTGTCTAATGTGAGGCACTCGGCCGTGACAGTGATGGACGCCTGACGGCTACCATCAACAGAAACTGGCTAAGAGCATCCAAGCAGCTGATTACGAGCTACGTGCACCTTGCAAAGAGTGAGGCGTGTGAGCAGTCATGTGTTGGGCTATTTATTCTTAAACAGATCATTTGGGGCTCAAGCAGAGAAGACTGGGAAAAATCGCTGATGTGCTTGGACCCAAATGAGAACAAGGTCTTTAGGAGATGCAGAGCTCTCATATCTAATAGATGTGAGCTGGTGTGAGGAGGGAACGCATCGCTCCTGTTTCACTCCTGGGCCCTGGGGATGTGTGCAGCAGCTTCGCGTGTGCTGGGACTCTGCCGCTGCATTGCAGGTTGGACACGGCGGGGAGGCAGAACTTGAGGTCTTGTCACCGGCTCCTCTCCTGCTGATTGCCAGCACTAGCAATTATTAGTGTGTGAACCCTTTACAGACCTTGCGAGGTAGGTCCTACGGGAGTAGGATTCGTTTGCTCAAATTCATACAGGTAGTGCGGGCAGCCAGACTCCCTCTGTAACCGGAGGAGAGAACACAGCCCTTGGTGCAGGGAGACAAACCCTGCCGTAGCAGGACCTGTCGCATCCCCTGGGCTGCAAAGGGAATCCAGCAACAAGGTCTGATATGGACCTTGTCAGGGCTACACAAGACAAAATCTACCCAAGACAACCTCATTCCATATTTTTCTTCTGGTTTTTGTCCCTTATCTTGTAATTCCCTGATAATTATTCCCTAGGATGTAAAGTCATATAAGCCTGGAGTCCTGGAAGGTGCAAGGGAAGACCAATTTGGAGAGACTCTCTGGGTTGATTTACGGTGTAAATGCCTCCAGGGCAAAGCTGAGACAGTGCTGTGGAGTAATTCCCAAGCAGGGACACTGGTAAAAGAGAAGACTGTGTAAGGGAGAGGGGGGCCAAGAGAGATCATAACGTAATTACCATGCCTGGGCCCAGAGGATGAGAATTACAAGGTAATTGGACAGCAGCTCATTGCTGTGTAAATGCACGGTTATTTCTGTTCTGTAAACCACAATCCAGGTTACATGGTAATTACTTTGAGGTCCATTAAGTGTAATTATACAGTAATCTCCAGGAGCCAGTAATTACCCTCATGTTCCAAAGTATCTACCACTTAAAACTTAGTGAGTTTCATGCAGGTAGGAAGCAGTCCTGTGGTTTTCAGACTTCAGTGTCTTGGTCTGTGGGATGGCCAGGATGGGGTCAAATATTACCATTTCAGCTGGAACTCAAAGGAGAATGTTGGGCATGCTAGAGGAGGAGTGCTACACATCTAAAGCCCAGCCAGTCTCCATGGGCCCCCTCCAGTCAAGAGCAGGATCGGTACCTTCAGAGGGATGCTCCTCCCAGGCTGCCAGCAGTGCTCTGTAGCTCAAATAAATCATGTTCCAGGGGTACCAGCCCATCCTTGGAGAACAAATACAGCCCACGAGGTTTCGTTCAGGCTGAGATGTCTTTTCTGGTTGCCAAGTCAGGGCAGGTAAACTCTGCATTTGTCATTATGACCAACATATTATATTTTACTTAATTTATTATACTGCAAATTAAACTTAATGCTCAGCAGTGTCAACACCTCCTGCACATCACTCCCACCTTTGGCTCACGGTTTCCAGTGGGGGGTTCACCCCAACCATCAGAAGACCTACGCCTTCCCACAGCCTGCTCTTCCCACTGGTCCCAGTCAGAGCATGTCCCAGTGGCAGGGAGATCTGGGGTCCCCAGGACAAGCACCACAGGGTGAGGTGGGCCAGAGAAGCCCTTTCATGGGACCCACACAACTGAAGCTGCTCTTGTGGTTTTTGTCCTTCATAAAATCCCATTTTGACCTGGAAAGGCAGGAAAAATTTCTCATAGCCAAAGCCCCTGGGGGTGAGTTCCTGGGAAAGGGGAACGGGCGCTCTGGAGATGTGAAGCAGCAGCACGGTCCAGCACCGCGCATGGAGGGACTTGGGGGAAGGAGTCCAGACGGCAGCAGCCATGGCTTGGACAGGCTCTCGCATGACAGTGCTCCTAGCAGGGAGTATTCCTGCTGTAGGAATGTGTGAGATTTTGTTTCCAGGCAGTGGCTGGATTGGCACGGTAGGAAAAACCTGTCTCCCATGCTTAACAACCAAGTTTCCATGCCTTCAAAGCACAGATACACTCAGTTGAGTTCCTGCAGCAATATTAATGAATGTTTTTCCTTTCTCTGTCTTTCAGGGATCTAAACTACAATGAGCTGCTGGAATTCCCTGGGGCTATCAGGACGCTGGGCCGACTGCAGGAGCTGTGAGATTTTCTATTTATTCCTTTTCAAAAGCATTCCCCAACCAAGAGTGACCAATAACGTGTCATGTGTGCTCTGACTTGAGGAGAGCACTCGGTCCAAGCCTTTCTTTTTTCTTTCCCAGCCCTCTCCACCATGCACATAAAAGCAGTTTATCCCCTCAATTTCCATCAGCTCTAATCACCATCAGCCTCTGCACCACGGCTGGTGGAGGGGAGTGGGAGATCACCCATCAGGCTTGGAGCAGTTTCCTCCTGCAGCTCTTCATTCTCCTGTGGCATCTGAGGGACAAAAAGTCCATGTGATCTCCAGCTACTTCTGATGTCCATTCCTCAGCTTGGGGCCACAGCCATGGAGTTATCTGTGTTATTATGAGGCCATGGCTTCTGCAGGCCCTGTGCCACCTCCTCTGACATGCAGAAACTGTTTGATCTCACTTTGGACAAATTTATAATAGAGAGTTACAAAAGTTAATGACCATTTTAGTGGCTAGCTCTCTCTTCTCTAACCAGTCAGCCTAGGAGACACTAAAAATGAGAAACCATCCCACTTAACACCCATGAAGGTAGAAGCCCCTAGATGGGGTCAAGTCAAGTTGATGTGGATCCACAGTTCCTGCGGACCCTAAGACTGTGTCACACTGGTGATAGGCTGGGGTGGGACAAGCACCGAGCTGCTTTGCTTCTTCTGGGAGGTTTGGAGTAAAAATCTGACACTGCTTTTTTTTCTTTTAATGCAAGAATTCTAAGGAGATTTCTCTGATCAGACCAGACTCTTACATTTAAAATGAGAATAAGATCATTAATCCACTTTGAGATAGCTTTTGAAATGCCCATCACTAACTAAGAGGCAAAGTTCAAACAGCCATCCAACTAATCAGTCACACAGACTCTTCTGGGATTAAACAACTTGGGCATCACCCAGAGTCTGGTCTTGGTCCTGGACAGAGGATCCCGTGTCTACCATTGATGTACAGGAGATCAAACTGGCCACAGAGCTCTCTTCTGCTGCAAATGTTTGCTGACAGCAATTTTCTTAAGCTTAACCAAAAATATCACAGCTAGATCTACAAATACTTTAAAGTCACATGGGCCAATAATTCAGGGTAGACTGCACTCTAGATAACAGCTGTGGAGCTATAATGGAGACCATCCATAAAAATTGTAATTCCTGGAGGGTGTAAAATAAGAGTATTTTGTTTGCTCCTTTTTCCTGACCTGTAAAGTGTTAAACCTTAAGTCCTTGTATTCTTGGTGGGTTCAGTGGAGTGACATATGGAGCACTAACCTATACGCAGAGTAAATACTGCAGAATGAGGACTTTATCCTGCCAAAAAACAGACCTTCTTCACTTGCTGGGATGATGCTACAGCTGGAACAGAGCCTACACCTCCTATTTTATGTGTGTTTTGAAGGTTCTCTGCCTTTAAAAATGTTGAGGAAAGAAGGTATCTCCAAGCCTTTCCATTAATATCAAGATTTTTATTTCTCCCAACAGGGGTTTTCATAACAACAACATCAAAGCTATTCCAGAGAACGCATTTGTTGGGAATCCCCTCCTCCAAACAATGTAAGAAAATTAATCAGTGTTTCCTAAATCCTTATATCCACCAGAAAGGGACATTTCATGATGTCTTTGGTTGGGATTTCTGACAGTTGTCAGCATGACTGTAATTTGACGTTTCTTGTATATGGGCCAACGCAAGCTGAAATTAGATCCTTCTCAGCTACACCTCAGGTTTTTTGCCATGGGTTCTCCTTTCTCCACAGCTGAACTTTGCTGCAGTACAGGCTGATAACAATGAAGGAACAATATATGGGTGGTCTGCATGGAAATCTTGCTGTGCATAACAGGATTTTCTAAGCCCTGTTTGACATCTGCCTGTGTTTATTCCTCGTGTTTAGGAAAGCTGTGAGCCAGCTACAGCGGTAGCTATGTGTGTCGGGGAGCTGGGACACCAGATTATTGTGTGTCTACCCCAGACCCACGGACATAAAGTTCTGCAGATAAATACACCCAGTTGTCAGCTCATTTCCCCTCTGACCCAGGCACAAGTAGAGATTTTTAGACAGTTCTTCCCTGAACCACACTGATATTGGGAATCATGGCAAGTGACAAAAGTGCTGCTTGGCTAGTCTGGGACTTAAGTTATAGAAATACCAACATCTGGAAAGCCATAGTGATGCTGGGTGAGAACAGTCACTGCTCCAGTCAAAACAAACCAGCCTCATCCCCATCTTCCTTGGGCACCATCCTTGGAGTGATGTGGGAGTGGGACACATCCAGAATACTCATGTCTCCATTGGATCTGCCCATCCAAAGTCTCTCACAGCCAGTGGGGGAAAAATGCTTCTTGTAGGAGGTGATTCAACTCCTAAAACTGGATGGATCCTAGAAGAGTTCATTTCTCTCTATTTACTTTGACAAGAAAGAAAGGTATTGGTGCTGTGGATATGTAAGATCAGAGGAGGTGTTACCAAGTGCAAGGTGTTTCTCAGCAGGGTTACAGCACTACAGGCAGGCTTGAAAGAGGGCTTTGCATCTTTCTAGCCTGCCTGGCTCAGCAGGACTCTAAATGGCCCTTTCAGAGCAACAGGAGACCTCAGTGGTACCAATGTTCAGTCAAAACAGGCTAGTGTGAGAGCCTGGGGTTATCTAGAAAACAAGGGTTCCTCACAGGATAGCCAGCACCTCCTACATGACTTACTACTAGTTGCTCCAAGGCTCTTTACCTGTAATAGCATCTTGTCTTCATGCACAGCAGAATCTCACCAGTTACTCATTTCCTTTGCAGCCATTTTTATGACAATCCCATCCAATTTGTCGGACAGTCTGCTTTCCAGTACTTGCCAAAGCTCCACACTCTGTAAGTTCACCAAGCACATCCTCAGAGAGGTAACACATGCAAGCTCCAAGCCCTGCGAGCTGGACACCTTAGTGTCCTTCTCCCTTCCTCTTTTCTAAAGCCCTTGTGCCAATAGAAGACCATGATGCCACTCTTCTGGCCAGCCCCAAAGGCAGTGAGCCAAGGAGTAGACACTGCAGATGTTTTCTGCTGAGGAAGAATAATTTTGAGAAGGGCATTTTGGAGGGAGCAATTCATTCCTCCTGCCCACCCAGCTGACAGGCACTGGAGTCTTCTAGGGCATCTACAGCTGCATCAGCACCAGCAAAGACCAGACTCACAAGTGCCACAACTTTTGCTGCGTGCTGCTCAAGCAAACCCTGCACTGTTGTGTAGTTACCTGAACACAAGGACACTGAAGGCATCTGCCTTCCTCCATAAGATGGAGAAGTGGAGGAACACATGTCCCACAACACCAACACAATGGCACAAATAATCTTACTGGGCAGCCAGCAGTGACAGTGCTTCCTTCACATGTATGGCCCTAAGCCTGTTGCAGGGCCACCACCATGTGGTGGGCACTATCTGGACCACAACAGCTGCTCCACATCAGCTGGCCCGGGCTGGCTGTCTTTTCAGCTAACCTGTTGTGGCACAGCACTAAGTACTGAGGCAGAGGCAACCTCAAAATCTCTGTTTATAAGCCTCACCCAGCCTCTCACTGCAGGAACACACACTTAGGCAAATAAAATAAATCCTTCAAATACTTGTGCATTCTTTAGATCCAAATGCATAGACTTGGCGAGGTTTGGGTGGGATACCCTGCTTACATTCCCCATAGTAATTGTTGGTGGTTTTTTGTTTAATTTGGGTAGAGATCATGCCAAGAATGTCAGTGGTTGGGGGAGGGTCTGAGCTTGCCGAGTTTCCTTGCACAGAAATGCCCAATTCCAGCTCACTGCATCTGCATTACATGAGACGTCTGCTCCACCACCCAGCCAGCAGTGGCACGCTGATGAGAGGGGCACCTCTGGATCTGGGCCTCTGATCACCACACTTGGGTGTTGAGGAAGCAGATATGCCACCATGCCTGATAAGTCTGGGACCCTGGGCAGCTGCACTTGCTTCTGGGTCCTCTGTCCACCTCACATTACCCTCATTTCTCTGCAGGTCGCTCAATGGTGCAACAGACATCAGAGAATTTCCAGACCTTAAAGGCACCACCAGCCTAGAAGTTTTGTGAGTGGCAACTCTCTCCCTTTTATCCTGCTATTTGTGCTCTTCCTCCTTCAAGGCGGTCCAGGCTGTTTCAGCGAGGACAACTTTCACAGTGCTGTGCAGTTGGTTGTCTTCAGCTCTGCCTCTCCCTGGTCACTCACCTCTCTGCTTCGTTTCACCCCTGTGGCTCCTGAAAGCAGCTTTCCTCTCCGTGAGTTGCTCTCTCGGTACTGTTGAGTGTGCTCCAATCTTTTTTTGATTATTTTTTTTTTTTTCTTCCTTCCCTTCTGTATCTGTAAAGGAACAAGCCTTTGGGTGCAGTGCTTCAGCGTGGTCTGCTGAGACCCAGTGTCTCTGCCCGTCCTGGGACCAGCACTGGCAGCACAGTGCGGTGCAGGAAACATCTGCCACCCAGGCTGGCAGCTCCTGGGACTGGTCTGGTCCCATCCTCACACCACCAGACCCAGGAGATCAGGAGCTTGGAGGACATGCTGTCTCTGGCCACCCACAGGTCTTCTCTCTAGGGCACTGGTCCATGTGCTGTGCCCAAACTGGGAGCACAGTTGAGCACCCCAGCCCAGGAGAGTGACCTGGCCATGCCTTGCCTCAGAGACACACCACCCATCCCCATACGTGGGTTTCTGAAGCAGTTATGGCTCCAGGTGGATCACTAGTCTGGACAATGGGGAACTGGGACAGCAGAGCACGCCACAGAGGGCACTGCCACCTGCCCTCGACGTGGCCAAGGACAGCAGTGAATTCAGTACTCAGCAGTGTCCCAGAATTTGTTATAGACACATTCACCTTCACCAGGTCCAGCAGTGGTGCCTGTTTCCAAGACAGTTTTTGTTTCTCTCCAGATGTTTTGTTATCCCATTGATTTTGTCTCTCCTGCCACCATCTGGGACCAGTAGCTGGGCTTGTGGGTCACAAAGTCTGTGCCCTGGCTCTCAGTAACACCATTTCTTCTCTCTCCTCCACTCCTCTAGGACCCTGACCCGGGCAGGCATCCATTTACTCCCCAGAGGGATGTGCCAGCAGCTGCCCAGCCTCCGAGTCCTGTGAGTAACACATTTCTCTGTCCTGCTTGGTCTTTAGAAAAGTGCCATAAGAAACTGGCTCTCCCTAGTTTAGGGAGGGGATCAGCTACAGAAGACCATCCTGTGATCTTTTCCATGTAGAAAACACCACCTTCTTAGGCAGTGCTTTGAGCTCTGCATGTTCTTGAACTTACTTGCTTCATCCCAGCGTGATGGTCTGGACTCAGGGCTGCAAGCAATAAGGCACATCCACATTTGCCTCCTCCTTGCTCTGCACCAGTGGCAACTGTCTGCCCCATGCAAGGAGGGTGCAAAGGGCAGTGGGTAAAAACAGCAGCAGCATTTTTTTGCTCTTACATGTATACAGCACAAAAGCCAGGAGTAAATCACATTCACGCAACGCTCTGCCCCAGTGTTGGCTTGCTGCAGTTGGAGCTCCAGCAAGTGCCATCATCTGGAGGAACGATCCTGTTCACAACCCAGAAGGGGACAGACGTGACCTGATGGAGACCTGCAAGGCCACATGGCCACAGGCCCTCACATGGTGCAGCAGTGGCAGGTCAGGTTTTTGCTAGAGTCTCTATGTTGCTTTGGCTCTACCTGCTCAGCAAGGCACTGAATGATGCTGAGTGGGGGAATGTGCTTTTGTCTTTAGCTTGGCACATGATGAAATCAGCATCTCTGAAAAACTCCTGCATCTTCTCAGGAATCACACCCCTCATTCCTGAGATCCCCAACTTCTCTGCAGTCAAAGACATCCTCAGGAAATGAGTCATGAACCAGATTTACACAATTTTGCAGCCTTAGGGCAAGCCTCCTGCTTGCCTCTCATCAGTCTTTATACAAGCAAGCTGAAAATGAAAACAAGTTTGTTCCAGGAAAGCAACAGGAGTGAATTCTTGATCACAGAAATTGGAAATGAGAAAAACATAAAAATAAAAGAACACCATTTGTAATTTAGCAGATTACAGCATTTTGGCTCCAGCTGTCCCTGTAGGGAAGATCTCTCATCTTTAGACATCTGGACCAATTCAATGGACATCTTGCCACCAAAGCGTACCCTTTGGAATGGCCCAGTCTGTAGGGTCCCGAGCACTCTGTTTATGTTTGCAAGTTATCAGACTGTAAACTTTCACAGCAGAGTCTGTTCTTCGTGTCTGACCCCTCCTTGTGTGAGAGTTTTATTGGGACATCCCACCTTGTTCCTTGTTCCTCCTTCCCAGTTGATTTTACTGACATTAATTGCATTTCTGTCAGAGTTTGGAGAGAGGGTACGAGGGCTAATGTTTGTGCATGTTTATATCTCTCTTGCCTTTGAAATGCGTTGGCTTTCTGTTGCCACAGAGCTAGTGCTTTTTCTCACTGCATTCCCCCACTTTGCCAGCCTCTTGGCAGCTGGTCAGGTTGACGTTACGATTGTGACACATCTGAACACAGATGATACAGTTAACGCCACGTTTCTGACCTTCTTCTGCTCACACCACAATGCAGATTTTTCTGCAGAGATCTTGCACGGGGGCTGTGAGAGCAGGGGCATGAGGCTTGCAGCCGTGCTTCGACACCGGTCTGTGCATGGGCAGGGCGGCCTTGCTGAGCTTGAGCTTAGCGTCAACCCAACATCGTCCTGCTGCTTTTGTCCAGAGCTTCTGCTCAGGGTGAAGATTTGACTTTCCGCCCAAGCAGAAATAGATGAAACTTCCCTGAGCAGAGCTAAAGTCCCTTGATGCCACCATTACCTTCATCCTCGTGTGTCCACAACACAGTATCAGTGACTGGGGCTGCTTTGCTGGTAGATACTGGGCTGCATCTGGTTACTCTCACTCTGGAGGAACCAGAAATAACTCCTGGGGCTGCGTTCTCCGTTCATCACTGTCTACCTGCCCTGTCAAGCCCACTGGACTCACACAGGGACCAGGGAAAAGTGACTCTTTCTCCATACTGGGTGACAGTCTCCAGAGCCAAGCACAAAACTTTTGCTTGTTTTTCCCTCCCTCCTCCTCCCCACCATGGAAAACTGGTGGAGAGGGGATTGGCAAAAAAATAAGTAATTGAAATGTTTTAGCAGCAACTTATTGGCAGAAAGATGGAAACTGATTTTGGAAAGTCAGCGGAGAGGCCACATACAAAACTTTACCCTGGGGCAAATTTCCCTTGAACAACCACAAATCCAGCCTCTGCTGGTGGGGGAAAGAGCTGATTTCAAGCATTACTCCTTACCCAGCCCATTTCAGTTTTAATAAATTCACATTAAGCTGTGCCAGGATAGGTTTTCCTCTGACTACCAAGTCACTCTTCCCTGGACGCTGACATGACATCAGGCCATGAAGCAGTGGGAACAGGAGTTTGTTGGGAATTGCTTTCAAGTGACAGCACTTGAAAGAACGGGGACCAGAGGTTTTTCACAGTCTGCAATGTCCTGTACTAAATCCCTGCCAGTGCCACGACCCCTTCCCTAAGGCTGGGGAGAAGCCAGGAGAGCCTGAATGAAGAGCAGGCGCGGGGCCGTTGGGTTTGCTGTGCCAGGAAGGAGGCAAGGCAGCTGCTGGCCAAAACCTCCCCAGGCTCTGCAAGCACATCTGCAGCTTTTGTGAGCTCTCCCATCCACAGCAGCAGGAGCTCTGGCACAAACACCTCTCTCCTTTGCCCACAGAAAAGCAAGGCTGTGCATGGCAGAAGCTGGCACGGATGCATTTCACAGCTGACTTGGGGCTGGGGAGGAAAAGCTCACCCCAGCTGCAGAAGCAGCTCTGTCAGTCCACAGCTTGTGCTGGAGGGGGGTGGGCTGGGGCTGGATGAGCAGGTAAACCACTGAGAAATCCTTGCCTTGCACAAAGATGCTCAGAGCAAGCATCAGGTGTGTGCAGAGAGGGGATCCCCCTCGCCTGGGGTTACTGCTCTCTGCAGCTGTGCAACACAGAAGTCAGGTCATCCCCCTCTCCAGCAATATCTGCTTTCCAAGGGAGGGCTCACGGGCACTCACTTTTGATCTTCTAACACTACTGTACTGGTCCTTCCCCTGCAGAGAACTGTCACACAACCAAATCGAAGATCTGCCCAGTTTCCACCGGTGTCAGCGGCTGGAGGAGCTGTGAGTAAAGAGATGCCCTCGCTTGCACCATGCTCTGTTTCGGGGAGAGAGGCAGTTCCCACACACAGAACTCAACCTTCACCCAGCACTGGGAAAGCTGAGTGTTATAACTCACTATTTGGACTGCAAATGAACCAGAGCTCCACTCTTTGCCCCTGTCCCCTGTGCATAGGAGCTTAATTCATTCAGGTCTTGTCAGAGGTCCCAGCTACAGCAAAGAGAAGTAGGATACGACAGCACCGAATTTCACTTTAACTCAAGTGCCAGTATGAGCGAATCAAGAATGGGGTTTATCTATACCATAAATGTCCTCTGCTTCAAGGAGAGATCCCACGCCATGGGCACAAAGCAACTCTTATCCACATTTCTCAGGGTTAGCCCCTCCGTCGAGAAGATTGATGCTTCCTTTGTGTGTAGCACTTGAATTGTGTCTCCTCTAGGCCCTGGGAGGCACCTCTGTTGCTCTGAGATAGAGTTATTCACATTCAGTTCAGTGCCTGGAGATCTAGCCCTACACTTCAAATGTAACAATTGTTCTTGGCCTTTTTTGAGAAAAAAAATTAAAAATAGACTCCATCATTTTTTAATAGAATTCTGCAACCTGGAAGAATGGATGTGCGGGAGCAGCATCCCCACAAAAATACATTGGAGAGGTTGTCCCTGCTCTTTGCAGCACTTTGCAGCACACCAGCCTGGATGGCCAGACTAGTTCATCCAGCCTTAGCAAAACTGGACATCAGGACACTGTGTGAAACCACATGAAAATGAATTACATAGCCCTTGCTGCCTGTTCGGGAGCTCTGAGGACAGAGTTAGAGCTGGACATGTTTTTATTTAAAGTACCTCCAGGAAAATGTTTGAAAAAATAGAAAATATATCCATAAAAAGGACAGACTTTCAGAATTCCAAACCTGTAGTTTCACGCATTGTGCCTAAATTTCTTCTTATAATATTTTATAATTTGCCAAATTCAGGCTTAACATTAATATAAAAGCACGGTAAATCCCTCTTTCAGGCTACTTAAGTCAAACAGACTGTGTCTTAAATTAACATTTTCTTATAGAATGAGTATTTGGTGCCTTAAGCCCAAAGTTATCATCCTGTAATCCCCACCCCACCAGGCAGCAGCATTCCTGCTGGGAAATACGTTGGGAACAAGTCTGGTGGTGTGCAGTGGTACAGCCTGCATGCAAACAACTTAGGTGTGCCAGTCGCTCTGCTGTACCTGCCAATGTGCAGGTTTTTACCTGCAACACACAGGTGGTCCCTCGCAGCTAAACATCCTTGAATTATTTTTCACTAGCTTGCTCCAATACCCCTTCTTCCCAAGCTCCAACTCTCCCACTCAGTGAGACCCCCAAAATTGTGCACAGAGCTTGCCATGGCTCTCACTTGAAATCTTAGCTCGAAGTAGGAGCAACGCCTTCTTCGCTGCATGGGGCGTTGAGAAACCAGCAGTAGAGCAGATAAGAAAGCCTAAAGCCCCTGTCTCTGAAACATGAATGTGTGGCCAAATACCAGAGGAGACATTACAACCATCACGTGCAGGTCCTTGTGTGAGATGAGTCAAGATCATTTCTGAGTTTAAAGGCAGGTTAGCTACCCAACAAACGCCTTGGGGAGTTGTTGTAGGTAGAGCACTAGGCAGGGACTGTCTCCCCTTGCAGAACGTCACACATCGAGGAGACGACTTCTGCAGGTCTGGGAATTCATAATGGGCATTTCATAGGAATTTAAAAAAAAATATTCACCATTGTTCCATACTAGGGAAAAGAAAACTGAAAAACTGTGAATGTTTCCCACAAAGCAGATGCTTGGATCAGTTCTGGGTGCCTCTCCAGGGATGTGGGGACTGTATAGGTCAGTCAGCAAACACCGCACCAGCTCTTACCCTGCTTCCTACCCTGGGGAGTGCAGGACGCTGCTGGAAGGCAGGATGTGGACAGTGGGTTCAGCAAGACATCAGGATACTTCTTCATGAAAAGCTGAGAAGCCTTCAGCCCTCAAACCCCCTTCGTCATCACCAAGGCAAAGGGCAGTGCCGTATAGTCCTTCCTGAAAGGTCACACAGAGCTGTTTGCTGGCTTACCAGATCCAAAATCAGTGTGGCTTTGGAGATAATGGGGCAGCTTTAATCACTGCACTTTACTGTGCCATGATGGCAAAGAAAGGAGAGGCTGTCCGAGCCCTGGAGATGCCCATAGGAGAGAATGGCTTTGAGCTGTTTTGTTGTTCATCTTGTTTGCCCCTTGAAATAGGAGTAGGTGTCCCAAGCTTGAATGACAACTTCCACTGTGAGCATTTGCGTCTGCTGCCATGGGACAAAGATCCTACAAAGTACGAACGCTGCCCTCAGCTATTTTCTCAAACCAGTTTCTGTTTTTTCAGTGGTCTCCAGCACAACAGGATCCATGAAATCAGAGCAGACACCTTTGTGCAGCTGATGGCCCTGCGCTCTATGTAAGTCTTGTCTGGCGGGGGAATGACTGGGCTTTTTGCTGGGGAAAGGGGAACCATGAGCACCCAGCCAGGCTGATGTGGAGCTTCCCAGCCCCACTCCCTCTGTTGAGAGGCTTTGCTTCCCAGTCCCTCTTCCACTGCCCCTTACAAAAGAACAGGGCGCAAACCTTTTCCCTCTCTTTCCTTCTGCATGCAAACACCCCCTGTAAATAAAGTCACTACCTGGCAGGCGTGCAGACACTCCACGCCACGTGCTCTCACCACATGCTGCAACTTGTATGTTGCACAGCACACATTACAGACACCTGCTTCCTAAGTGCCCATGCAGACATGGACTCATGGCAGGGGTTTACCACAGTGTGCACCAGCTCCAGCACCTCTTTCCTTACACATGCCAGTTCTGGGCTGTGCACTCCTGGAACATCCGTGCAGAACATCCCATTTGATTTGGGACTGTCTCCCCACAACTCAAAAGCGTATGTTAGACCTATTAAGTGCACACAAGCGTGCACATATCATACACACATAGGCACCTTGCAGAAGACTGCCCACTTAAGTGCTTGGCACCTTTGAGAAGCTTGTAAGGCTTCGCAGGGCATGATTCTCCCTGTGATGTGTGGGAAGAGCCCTCCAAGTGCTGATGGTCTTTATTTACTGTTCTGTTTGGAAGTGAACTGAATTGCATAAAAGCTTTTTTGCCATGGTGCAGCAATTTGAATGTCATTTAATAGGCCAGCATACCTAGAGAACCCACGAGTGTTACGTACACCGTGACCATAACTGCACAGGAACATTCATGTATTACATGTAACACTACAGACAAACATGCAAATACGAGCACGCTGCTGCCACACTGTAGTCACATAAACATACAGCTGAGCATGTAACCTCTAGCATTTTCCTTTGGGTAAGTTCTGGCTTCCTGTGGGAAGGTTTCAACTCATACAACTAGCCTTCTGCACACATGTGGGCAGGCACCGCTGGCTGCCTTCAGAGCTGGAGAGATGTAGATACATGTAGGAGATTGGTCACGTAGTCAGCCTTAGGAGAAGAAATGCTTCTTGATATGCAGGTTCCTTTCTGCTGGTGACAGAGGGAGATGAGCGCTCTAGCTCAGATGGAATCAGAGCTTCTTGAGGAGCCTCAGGGAATCCTGCCCAAAACCCAGGCAACTATAGATGACAGAAGACGCTCTAAGATGACCTTGGTTCACCTTCCACACAGCTCCTGACCCTATTTGCCCTTGTCTGGGGACCAAGCAGCGTGACCACATCAGGGATGCTCTGGCACTAAGGCATAACTTGTCTAATGCTCTGAGGTTTAGCATGTTAGCATTAAAGCTCCAAATTTACAGAAATTAACCCTAAAAGGAACCTTTCCCATTGGTCTCAGTAGAGGAGCTCCTGCAAGGCAAACTCTTGTGCCCTCTGCTAGAAACTACCCATATATAGACCCAAACCTATTTGCCTCCCAGGAGCTGCAATGAGTCAGAACTTGCTGCTGACCAAGGGCTACTGATGCTACATTTACTCACAATGAACCCCTTGACCAGGCTGGTGTCAGCAGCTTCACTGCCCTGCTCTGAACCCCTCTTACTGGTATGTCCTTGCCTTGCAGAGACCTGAGTTGGAATTACATCCAGTTTATTCACCCTGAAGCCTTTGTGACCTTGCACTCACTCACCAAGTTGTAAGTTGCAGTGATATTTCTTTCACAGTGGGCCATGGACAGCAGGGATCTGAGGACCTCAGACTGACTCCCCAAGCTAGCAGGACACCTGGCATTTAGATACCAGAAGGCTGCTGTGCTGCTGTGTATGTCTCAGCACTGATGTGGGCAGACCAAATGCCAAGGTTTCCTATCTATATTAAAGGGATGATGAAAGTACAGAAGGGGCCATCTTCAAGATGCTCTCACCCTCAACACTTAAACCTCCACTTTCTGATGCTTTCATACCTGCCTTAGATGCCTTTATGAAAGATCAGCATGACAGACTGTTTCAGCGAGAGTCATTGCAGACCATCTTTGCTGGCTCTGGAGGGGTCCCCAGTCCCCAGCCCCCTCGCTAAGACTCTTGAGTACTCTATGGGATGGGAGTTGCGGTCATACCTGACCTATTATGGAGGAAGTGGTGGGGAAAGAGATGCATGGGGCAGATATGTGCACAGGGAGGTAGATACCACCCAGAGCTTTCAGCGTGGGCATTAACCCCCCCCCTCATGTTCCCCAGGGATTACAGTATTATCTCTGTTTATCTCCAAAGGATCCTGGTCCCCATGCAACACCCAGCCCCAATTCAGCATCACATTTGAGGGAGTAATCAAGGCAGACACCGTGACTCTCCAAGCCTCTGTCTGGCTGAGACACTGCTAGCAGTAAAACCCTCACCATGGTCTTCCTCTCTGCTTTCCCTTCATCAGGGACTTGGCTGATAACCAGCTGGTCACGCTGCCTCTGGATGGTTTGGGTGGACTGACCCATCTGAAGCTCCAAGGCAACCCGGCTCTCTCTGAGCCTTTCACCAAGGAGAGCTTCCCCAAAATGAGGTACTGGTGGTGTTGGCTTTTTCACGTCTGGCGCTCAGCACTGCCTGTATTTATAGCAATCAGCCTCCTGCTTTCCTTGTTTATCTCATGCTTTCCTTCATCCTTTCAGGCCAATAGGTTGAGGAAGCTTCATCTGCTGCTAACACGCCTCATCTCTTAAAGTCTTCCACAGGAGAGCGGTGATGCGCTCCCAGGCCCGCTGCCCCCACCCCAAACACACACACAAGTGGAAAGCATGGAGTGGGCCCAGCTAAGGGCTCCTCTCAATGGAAAACATTCCCAGAAGCCAGTCCTAGCTAATGACATCCAGCTTTCCTTCAGTAAACTCTGTTTGTGTGGCCGTGTCTTGTCTGCTGTGGATTAATGAATAGCCTGAAGGGGTCAAACTGAGCAAGACGAGGCTGCAAACGGCTCAGAGCGCAGTGCCGCACTGCAGGCTCTGGCTCTCCTGACTCTTCCTTAGTGGTGGGTCTCCAGCATGGCACCTGCCCTCAGGCTGAGGGGCCCATGGTCCAGATGACTCAAATTCCTCTGAGGTGAAGCCATCTCTGGCTTGGGTCTCCCAAGTAGTTGCCTTCCTGCCAAGGACGCATGAGCTGATGCTCCCATTCATCCAGTACAGGTTCCCAAGGCTGGAGCTTCTCAAATTTAGACACCCACTGCTGTAGTCACAGGTCCAATGAAAAGTGTGGAGCTCTCACTTTGGTCTGCCTCAGCAGGGGTGGTGCCTGCAGCGCTTACTTTTCTGACATTTTTGACTGATCATATCTGGGATCTGCTGCATGACTGGTTTCCAAACAGCAGGGGATCCCCGAAGTTTCTGGAGGGCTTTCCACACCCAAAATGTCAGTCCCTTTGCAGAGGGGGTCAAGTTCAGCACATCCAGGGGCGTTCCTCCTCTAAACTAATTCCATTGACATCTGTGGAGATGGTTTGGATTTGTACCAGAGAGACTGAGTCTGCAGGACTGGTTCATTGAACCACGCCAGGCAATGGACCCATTAACATTTCCTAAATTTGGGGTACTGCCATTAGGTAGTCTTATTCCTGGGACATATGTCTGGAGGAATTATCTGAGAACAGTTCTTAGCCATCCTGGGGGGATCTGTACCTCCCTACCACCTTTCAATAATAGGATTTAATTTGGAGCTCATAACAGGAAGCGAGCTTGTATACAGAGTTTCCATAGCCTCCCAGGGCTCAGCCAGAAATGTTTGGGAACTTAAAACAAAAGCATATTTTTAGAATATAGAATTTCACCATATTTACTGATCTTGTCAGAAGACCTTAATTGTGTGGAAAACCTGAGGTTCCTTTGCCTTCATCAGCAGTTTTCCTGACTTCCAGCAAAGAAGCAGGAGTTTTCTGTCTTTGAAGAAAATGCAGCTGCTGACTGATAGCCTGGTGTTTCATCCAGATGATGTTCAGCTGCTGTTTAATTAACCTTGTAATAAATGGTATAATTAACAACTAACAATTCTCCTTTCAAGTAGAAATCAGACATACTAAAATAACTTCCTGCACTTGAGAGACCTGAGATTACTCTGAGCCACGCTCATGGAACTGGAATTTGGAGGTGCATCTCTGACCTTCAGCAACAAGCAAGGGAACCTTGCACGTGCGCAAGCTCTCAGGAAGCTTCTTACCTTGGACAAAATAAGGAATGTCCAGCAAAAAATAGCCTTGGGGTAAAAAAATTAAGATTCCAAAAGCACAGCACATGGCACATCGCCAGAGGGCATGGGAAAGAGAGGCTAATTCAGCCATGAGAGAACTGCAGAAAGGTTTTTAGGAATTATCCAGGAACTTTAGTGGCATTTCTAAACCTGGTGTTTGACAACTTCCTATTGACAGATAGTGTCTTAAGCACCAAAAGTGCGGTACTGCAGAGACACCACCACACTCTGTCCTACATGGGGTCCTTCACCAGAGCAAAGTCCTGCTCCAATGCAACCATCACCTTGATAGACTGGCTTTTGTCAACATTTGCAAATTAAGCAAAAAGTGCAAAGCAATGGAGAGTCAGGTCATGGAGATGACGCACCTAAAAATTCTGCTTTCCCCCTTTGCAGAGTCCTCGAGGTACCTTATGCCTACCAGTGCTGTGCCTATGGAAGCTGCAGCAGCTTCTTCAAGATGTCCAACCAATGGGAGGCAGAAGACATGAGCCCTGAGGAGGAGGATCCCCACAAGAGGACCATGGAATTGTTTCCAGGTCATGCTGACAATCACTGTAAGTAAACTCGGCTGAATGGTGATCAATCCATGGGCAGGGCCATGCTGCGAGTTAAGATGCTATCCTGCATTTGCAGGAGTGGTCCCACTGCCACCCATGGAGTTACACCTGCTTCAGGGAGGGCAGAGTGACCCTTCTCCAGCTCTGGTGGCCAGTTGCTGTGAATGGACTTCAATTAGTGTCACTGCATTGGAGAAAAAGCTTATCTGGCACATCCAAACCTTCAAAATCTGAAAGAAAGATCTGGCAGTCCTCAACAGCACGGACACATTTGCTAATTTGGCCTTGCTGACTGCAGAGGGAGGCTACCCAAGCCACGAGAGGTGGCTGAGGTTACATGGGACAGCTTCTGGGCAGCACGGAGCCTTTGGCAGCACATCAGTCTTTGTTGCCACAACATACAGAGGATGGACCCCAGGATTAATCTGAGTAAGAGAAAGAACTGAAAGAACTGGAGTGTGCAGCTGGCTGGAGGTAGACACACCTGTGTCTGTGCTACAGTTATGCACAAACCCTGATACTACAGCAAAGGTCAGGGTGAGGTATGAACAAAAGGACGTGTTTGGGGAATACGATGAGCTCAGCACAGGGTCTAGTCTATGCAGGGCAGAAGTGGCTCCACAGTTAAAGATGAGCCGTGCTTTCTGTTCAAGAGTCAATTTATTCTGTGCTTCAAAATGCAGTTCTGCATAGACCTCAATGAAATGTATTGCACGAGGCCAGCAGAGGAGTGTGCAAAGCACACCTCCGGCACCCACAGACTCACAGCACAACAGCAGCTGCAGGCGGAAAGCTGGTGTGATCCCTTTGCAAGAGAATCTCAGAATAATGCGAAGAAAAGCATGAGTCCCTTTGCTTCCTCTGCAACTGCTGGGGAGTGGAAACAGCATTTCAGGACAGAGTTTGGATGCTGCAATTGTGTAGATGTTTGTGTAAATACAGAGGCCACATGTACTTCCGAGGTCTGAAATGCCTTGTAGGCAAAACCACAGGGTGCTGTGTGCCTGCAGGAGATGGGGACAGGGTTAGTGCCCGAGGACCACTTGACCCACCTGCTCCTGGGAGCACCGTACACCATAACCAGGGGGTCTGCAGAATCTCCTCCTGCATCCTAAGCGGGCAAGACTAGATCTGGAGGCAGATATTGACCCAGAGCAGTTAGATTCTCTGTGTTGCAGCAGTGATAGGAGGCAGGATAACCCAAACACTTTATGACACAGCCAGCGAGTGAGTCACGAGCCCTGTCTCCCTGCTCCTGCCATCTGCCCTGCCCTGATCCTTCACAGACTAAGAATAAGCTTTAGCAATATAAAAAGTCCAGCCAGAGGCTAGCAAGTGTGTTTCCTACCAGCAAGATGTGGCTCCTGGAAGCATGGTAGACTTGGTGGTTACACTGGGCAGACAGTACAGAGGAGCCATATGTTACGGTCATTGCTGCAGGAATTTCTTCTCAGCTGGGTCAGTTTTTCCATCATTACTGCAGCCCATACTTTAACAGTCCTTGTGCATATAGTTGGGGTGCTTGCCCAGCTAATTACAGCATCTGTGAACAGACCTGGTTTGCGGCCAGGGTCCATAGTACTGCTTACAGACCTGCTCTTGCTGGGCACTAAAGTGTTCGATGTCTCAAAGGATACTCTCTCCTGGCTCTGTCAGCAGACCAATACCTCCCACAGGCTCCCAGGCCTCCAAGCCAGTCTCAGCCTCATGAGATATTAGGACCAGAGGGGAATGCTGACTGATTCTAAGATGTGCCAGATGAGACCATTAGCAGCTCATAAAGGCTCACATTTTCAGATGTTAAAGCACTGGGTTTGTCTTGAAATATCAAACCACAGAGGTGCAAACATGAAATGCACAAGAATGTCCTTCCTTACTATGTGCAGCTTTTGCAGATGACACTCCTTACCATTTGCAATGCGTGGTCTAGTCTTGACGATGAAGGTTTTGTGATAGTGCTATTTTACTTAAATAATTGTTGCTTTATTTCTGTTCCCAGTGCTTCCTTTCTGGTGGCCACCAGCGGTATTTAGCTGTGTTATATGAATCTTGTAACACTTCCTCATTAAAGAGGAAAAAAGCTCCCAAACATTCCTTCCATGCAAGAGATAAAGCGGTCTCATTAACAGAAAATAACTTGGGGCTCTGTCCCTGCAGCGTACAGCCAGGCTCGTCAGGGCACTTGGATGCTGTGGGAGAACTTGTGAGAGGGATGGGGCACGCTTCCAGATGGCCATGTCCTTGTGTAGTGCTTCCAGCAAGGGACTGCGGAGCCCTTTACAAACAAGTCGCAGAACCTCACAGCTGGGTGGTGAAAGGCGACTTGTCCCAGGCAGACACGTAGGGGTGAGAAATGGTTCCTCGGTGGCACAGCGCTGCTCCGGCAGTCAGGCAATGCTGCCTCCCACAGCGTGTCCCACTCCTGCATCCAGCACCCATCTCTCAGCTGAGCCCAGCACCCAAGGGATCAGCCACAGAGTCCACATGGTGCCACGGACACCGGGGCCAGCTCAGCTCTCTCCCATCCTCCCAGGGCCCCAGATGCTCAGCAGCCCCCGGACACCACCCAAGTGTGTCCATTCCCATCTGAGTAACAGCCACCTAAGGCCCAAAGGAGTGTGGTTAGTGCATGTCTCATCACTCTGTCACCTTGTCACGACAAATATTTCCAAAATTTTTGGTGCTTGGAATATGCCTCTTTGGATTATAATTGGCAGCGTTTAGCAGATACCCCCTGCCCCAAGCCTGTCCTGGCTGGCTGGGCAGCAGCCCAAAGATGGCTCTGGGACTTGTCACACAGGACATCCACCCAACACTCACCACAGCCGAAATGGGCTGCAGAGGGAGGACAGGCAAAGTGCAAGTACTACCATTGCCACGGGGCACTTCCACCACAGTTCCAGCACCCACTTCGGGGTCACTGCTTTGAGGATAGAAAGGGATGTATTTACTTGCAAGCATATGTTTGCAATAATGGAACAAAGCTATAGAAAGTGAGAAGAGAACTCACTTGTATGGTTGTCCTTGACAATAGGACACTGCTTTACCCTGTCCAGCACCCCCATTAGCTTGTAAAGCTGACTAACTTTTGCAACCATCCAGCAAGCCCTGGAGGGCCCTTAGAGCTACATTTTTACTGCTTCTGTCATTCAAGAAGGCTGCTCGAGTCCCCCAAAAAGCACCTGCCCAGGCCACTTGCAGCCACTCATGCCCTAACTCTGAGGGAGAGACCAAGTATCCGCAAACCCCACGTGGCAACTGCCCTGGCTGAGGGACACCGTACAAAAGGGGAAGAAGCATCCAGCCCAATGTTTTTTGTTCTACCCCTTTTCCAGCAGTTGTCCTCCTCTTCCTCCCACTTTGGTGTTGGTACAGCCAGCTGGGAACCATTTTCCACGGAAAGGGCACTACTAGCGAAGTGGGTTTTGTCCATAAGGCCTCAGAAAGTGGAGGTACCTTAGCAACATTCAAATAAATAAGGGCTACTTCAAAAACAATGCAGTCTGCCTTGCTAGAACACAACAACCATTTTCTTTTCTCTACAGTTCCCAGGCTGGGAGAAGTACTGATTTCCAGCAGAGAGAGGTACATTTTCTGCTTTGAATCCCACTGTGCTGGCCAAGGATTGCTTTGCGATTCACAGCTAGCTCAGTAGTCCAGGCAAAACAAAAGATTGCTCCTTCACCTCATGCAAATGTTTAACCTATGCTTAAAACCAGCCTTTGTGCATTCTGGCCCTTTGAAGAGACAAGGGATGGGAGCAGATTACGCTTTAACATTTCCATGGGTTGGGTGGCAGGGGGGGGCACAGAAAGTGTAAGTCTCTGCATTGATTTGACTATCGTGACTGCACATCACAGCCTCCGCACTGTGGATGGAAAAGACACTGGAGATTTATAAGACTATAAAATACAAGGAGGAAATATTTTTCCATCCCACTGTGAGTGTTTTCTTGCCAGACTCCAAAGCAGCAGTAATATTTCAGCTCTTATACAGACAGATTGAAAAAAACGGCATTTTTTTTCCAAAGCTCGCTGAAGCCGAGAAAACCACAATGCTTCTCAGGAGGCACTAAAGATAGCACATTATTTGTCATCATTCTTTAATCAAATAATCCTAGTTGTATTTTCTAACACAGGCAGGAAGCAGACCTCATGAGAGGCACCATTTCTAAGCAGATTAGGCAACTAATTCCCACTTACATTGGCTATATCTTCAGCACTGTGCAAACTCACTCTCCTGGCCAGTGTCTCAGCTGCCAGATGCCCACCTGGGCACCAGCATCAGTCCGTATCATCCAAGGGAGCGTTCATCCCACAGCCACAGATCCAGCTCCCTGGCTATCAGGCTGTGGCAAGCACAAAACACATCTTCTCCCCTTCCTCCCGCCTGCAGAAAACCCTCCAGAGATCTTCTGTGGGAGCAGAAGGCCGTGTGGGTGCCATGGGTGGGGATGGTGCAGCAGGACAGCAGCTGTCCTCACTGTGTCCCAGCGCTGTGAATCAGTGGTAGTTTGAGAAGAGGAAAAAGGAACAAAGCAGAAAAGCACGTCTTGGATTAGATTAAGAGGATGTCATTCTCCGTGGTGATGACCTACACTACAGGACATCAAAAACACAGCTGAGGTCTCAGCCCCATTCTCCTCCAGCACCTTCTCGTTCAGCCAGAGTCTCTTCCTGACCCTCAGAGGGACCAAGCCTGGCTCAGGGGGTAGCTGCCAGCATGATGGAGATGCTGGCCCAACAGGCTGGGCTCTGAGGGCAGTGCAGTCAGGTTGCATAAACCCCATGGATCCAAAGTCTGCAGACATGGGAAATCAGTCTGCCTTTAAGCAAATCCAGGACTGGGAATCTCCAGGGTGAAAAATGAGGCACCACAGTCCCAAGAAATCATAGGACATAAAATAAAGTAATAAATGTTGGGTTCTCTTGTCTTTTTGCTTCTGAACTGTTTGGTGGTGGTGGTTGCTGAGGAAGAATTTGTGCTGCAAGTACAGGCTAACAACTCTCTTTGAACGAAGTTCCAAAGTCCTTGTTGATGAACTAACATTGGACAAGGCCTGCCCAGAAAGCTTCCATTTAGAAGATGCATTTGAAGGCTTTGTCTTCTGTAACCACATAGGCTGAATTATTTCTTTATTTTTAATAAACTGTGCTGGGAGGAGGGATCTGCAGTCACACAGCTCTGGGATTTGGGGCTATTACACTTCAAGTGTTGGGAGTAACCTAAAAACAGAGGGGTTGGCCACATTGCAACCCACCAACGTTTACAAGACCTTCTCCCTCTACAGCAGTGACTGCAGGGGACAAACTGGACACCAGCAGCTACTTTGAATTTGTGGGCTGGGAATGGCTGGGAAGGTCTGCGTTGAGGACAGGCAGTGGGAAAAGCTTCTGGCCCAGCTAGTCCTGATGGCCCTACTTGTTCTTTGAGCACCGTTTCTCATTGTTTTTCTCCCCAGATGACCTAGATGCAGATGACCTCCAGCTGGACCTTGAGGAATCAAAGCTGCACCCCACTATTCAGTGCACGCCAAGCCCTGGTGAGCAGCCAGGGAAACCCTTTGAACACAGCTGGGATCCTTTGAGCTTCTCTAAATCCCCAGGCCCCCACAACCCTTCCTGCAGTGTCTCACAGGCATGCACATCAGAAGCCTGAATGGTTGGGCTTTGGCCAAACTGGGGACAAGTGAGGAGCTTCCTTCTCCCACTCAGATGTGGCTGTCCTCCTATGAGGAGAGGACAAGGTCATGGTATCCCTGTCCAGGAGTCCCAGGTATCACCAGCTTCTCCATCCACCAACCTGCCCGCAGTCAGACTCTGGCTCTCAGAAAGTTCCTGTTCCCATGCAAGACTTAGACTTTGCTTTCTCCCAGCCAGCCCAGAATATGGCATGGCAAGACCTTGTCCCTGATCACTGCAAACTGACGGGGTACTTTGTTTCCTGAGAAAGGGAGAGAAGGGAGGTGCTGGGCTGCACCCAGCCACTTTCTCCTTACTTCCATCAAAAATATGCCAGTGGGCAGGGGCTGGCTGGAACATCAGGAAGCTGCCTTCTGATTTTGTCCCATTCACAGCTCAGTGGTGTCCTACACAAGCACAGCTGGAGGCTGGAGAAGCCTGGCTCCATCCAGGCAGCTGTGGGACACTGGCAGAAACGGAGTTTTTGCCACTTTTCTCACTGAGTTTGCTGCAAAAGAGACAAGAAGGAACAAGATTTTAGCAGACAGCATGCCCTGCTGCCTGGGTACAGATGTGCTGGCTTTCTGAGGAAAGTGGGCCAAAGACCTCCAACCCCTTTGAGCTGAACAAGATTTCTCAGTTTCCTCTAATTTCTTTTGCTCTCTACCACCTAAAACTTGACCCGTCTTGTTTCTGGTTTTTCTGAGCTCCTGCCCTGAGCTCTGCACTGTGACATCCGAATCCCTCCCAGAGGCAACTCTCTCTCATTGCACTGTCTCTCCCCTCTCTCTTCTTTTTCCTTTGGCAAACAGCATCCACGACCAGTCCCCTTTTTACCTCTCCATGACCTGCCCTTACTCACTCCTCCTCATGTCCATCCTCCACCATTCTTTCTCCTGACATCCTCCCATGTTCTCCTTGCCCAAGCCCCTCCATCCCTTCCCTGCCATCCCAACTCCCTCTTCGCCTGCTGTTTCTCCCTCCTGCTCTAACACTTATCTCATCTTGGCCATCCCCTCCATGCAGATGTCATTCATGTGGAAACAATAGGACACTGCTTAGCCAAGATCTTGAGTATAAGGGCAGAGGTTGGCAATGTCAGAGCTGGATGCAGCACCCTGCCATCTCTCACATGTCTCCACACCACTAACTCCAAGATCCCAAGGGGTACAATGAGAAGGAGCAGCTAATGGCAGAGCAGCCCAAATGCCAGGCTGATGCCAGGAGTGTTAGTGGGTATAGAGTCCCACAGAAGTGTAGGGCATTATGGTTCCTTTGGGAAAAGGCCCAGCCTGAGCTCAGACTCTGCCCCATTGAACAGCATAGGGCAAGTGGGTCATGAGAGCAAAAAGGCTTTGCCACGTCACGGGGTGGCAATGTTAGACTTTTTTACATTTTAGGAGCTCTGAGAAGTGTACCATTTCTCACATTTTGCATATGACCTCTCCCTGCACCTCGTTTCTGCCCTGGACAAGATCTGAGAGGTCAGCATGCCACCCCAGTGTGGGGACAGGAGCACAGGGGAGCTGGGACAGACCCAAGAGGCAGCACTGCTGCAGTTGTGCTGCAGAAGAAGGCAGACAATGCTGTATGCTCCTTTCCAGCCCTCAACATTCAATAGGCAGGGGGCTGGTGGGGCCAGGAGAGGGCTGGGACCTGGCCACTGCTCTGAGCAGCACCACTAGAGCAGAGTGGTCTATTCTGGGTATAACTTTGTGTTTTGTTTTCTTCCAGGTCCCTTCAAGCCTTGTGATAACTTGTTTGAGAGCTGGATCATCCGCCTGGGAGTGTGGGTCATCGTTCTGGTCTCGGTGCTCTGCAATGGGCTGGTCATTCTGGCTGTCTTTGCCTCTCCCAGCTACCTCTCTCCAGTTAAGTTCATCATTGGCTCCATAGCTGGAGCCAACATGTTGACCGGCATTTACTGCAGTATGCTGGCTCTCGTTGACGCCCTGACCTACGGCCAGTTTGCCAAATACGGTGCCAGATGGGAGACCGGCACAGGCTGCAGGGTGACGGGGTTCCTGTCGGTGTTTGCCTCCGAGGCTGCTATCTTTCTGCTGACGTTGGCGGCCGTGCAATGCAGCATTTCAGTCTCCTGTGTGCGGGGCTATGGAAAGTCACCCTCCCTAGGCAAGGTCAAGGCTGCTGCCTTTTGCTGCCTGTTGCTGTCCTCTGTGGCTGCTGTCCTGCCTCTCCTCTCCATTGGGGAATACGGAGCATCCCCTCTCTGTCTCCCGTATCCTATCGCGGATGGGAAACCCGCCACCCTGGGCTTCACTGTGGCCTTGGTGATGACAAACATGCTCTGCTTCCTGACTATCACGGGCACCTACATCCGACTCTACTGCAACCTGCTGAAGGGGGAGTTCAGCGCTGTCTGGGACTGTGCCATGGTCAAGCATGTGGCCTGGCTGATCTTCACCAATTGCTTCCTCTACTGCCCAGTGGCCCTCCTCACCTTCTCCTCCACACTCAACCTCTTCCTCATCACCCCAGAGGTCATAAAATCTGTCCTCCTTGTGGTCCTGCCCCTCCCCGCCTGCCTGAACCCCTTGCTCTACCTGCTTTTCAACCCCCACTTCAGAGATGACCTCCGCCTGCTGAGGCAGAAGGGCCAGGACAAGGGAAGATACCCCCAATCCTGCGGGGTCGATGACATGGAGAAAAGCTCCTATGACTCCACCCAGGCTCTGGTGAGCTTCTCCGACATTGACCACATATTCGAGACACCTGATTCCCTGGGAGTACACCCCATCCTCGCCAGCTACAGCTTCCCCTCCATGACACTCATCCCCTGTCAGCAAAGGGTGGGCACAAGGGGGAAGGAGAGGGGCTTCTCTGAGCATTGTCCCTGCCTCAATGACAGTGAGGTGCTGATTGCTTCAGAGAGCCGAGATCCATCCGGCAGCAGCCTCCGGATAGGTTTCTTCCCCTCCCCACCCACGCCACCCTACACATCTCACTTGTAAACCTCCTCTGAGTAGCCATGCCGAACAGCCCCACACCACACACTGAGGGCCAGCCCCAGCACCGGGTGGCCAGCAAGGTGACAGCAGGCTGCTCCATGCAAAGCACCAGTACAACCCGTCTACCCTCACCCCCCCCATCATATCTGCCTGGGCAACCGGCACCACTCTGCCAGCTGCCACTCGCCTGGAAGGGCTCTGACTGAGCTCCAGATATTCAGGGCTGGCCATGGGAGGAGATAAACCCCCTGTGTGAGTGTTTCCCCTGCTAGGGACTGCCTGGGAGAGACCCCCACCAGCTCAGGAGATGGGTCAAGGAGACCATCCTCATCATCATCCTACAGCATCATAAGCCGGGAGGAGCCTGCAGTAAAGCCAAACATGTCTTCTCAAGGCAGAGACATCTTAGCAAGCAAAAGCCATTGCTCTGTGGCAGAAGTGCATGGTAATGGCCGACTGCAATGACATGGCCACCCATAGGGTCCTCAGGCCTTGCTCTCCAGGGTCCTCTGCAGGTCCCACAGACCCTTGGAAATGGGCTTGAGTCTGCCCTACACCATCAACTAGAAGAGCAGAGGAAGTGGGTTAAAAGCAGTGTATCCGTGTGTGCACCTGAGGTTTGGACTGCTTCTGTTTTGGGAGGCCTCGTTTTATTCACTGGGAGCCCCATGGGTTGGGCAGGACCCCCACGTTCAGATGATACCAGGAGCTGGGGATCTTTCAGTCTGGCGCACAGTGTCTAACAAGGGGTTTCTGAACCCTAAGGCAGCCAAATCCAAACACCTCCCCAGCGAAATGTATGTGCTTTGCCTCAGGCCATTCGGCAGCACCTGGCCAGGCTGCCCAAGGGAACACTGGGGTCCCTCCACCTTCATCGCTCCTTCCACCATCACACACCACAGGACACCTGGGGCACTCCTGCCTACAGCTACCTGGCTCCTGGTCAGGCTTAGTGGACATGGGGTCTGGCTCCCCCCCTGCCCCCAAACCTCCCTGCTGGAAGAGGCTGTCGGTTCTTGGGTACATGTCCTCCATGCAGAATAGCTGGTTTAGGGGCTGCATTTTCCCTCCCCTATTTTAAGGGCAGCTCGTGTAGAAGGAGGAAATGGAAATCAGCCTCGTGGGATGATGGCATCAGGAGGACACAGGCCGCTGGGAACAGTCTCAAATTCACTCCCTGCAGCTCAAGGATCTCCCAAATCCATCCTCTCCATCACAAACCCTCCCACTGCTGCCCACCGCAGCAGGGAGCCTGTGGTCAGAGCTCAGGCCCTGGACAAAGCTTTGGTTCTGCTGACATTACTGCAGCTGTTAAGTCGTTCATTCTTGTGAGATAATAAATGAGCCCCGTTGCTGACCAATGGCTGGCTTCTGTCCTCTTGCATATGCAAAGCACCTTGTTGGTTCATTCAGCGGCTGGCTGGCTGCCTCTCTGGGCCAAACTGGGCTGCTGCCCCAGTATGTGTCCTAACTCCATAAGGAAATCCCTAGTTATAAGACACCCCAAAATAAACCCCACTGACATTGATGCAATGAGAATCATGGCAAGTCACAGACTAACTGAAACGCTCTATTGCCTGAAAACCCCTGCACAGCACTGCTGCGGGGAGTATTCATGCCATGCTAGCAGGAATTAAGGTGTCCAAAGGGCCTCTTGACAGGCAGCTGTCCCCAAGGATGGAGTGCATGAGGTCTCCATGGGCACTGGGCTATCAGGGAACAATCACACAACATCATGGTAGCAGGAGCTGAGCAGTACTTGGGACAACAAAAGCAGGATGCTGCATGGTCATTGTAGCAGAAATTGAGTTCCCAGTTGTCCCAGCTGGTAGATAGAGTTCCCAAAATGTATGGCTGCTATGCATACTTCCTATATATACGTCAGTGTGCACGGACAGGCTGCCATGGCTGGAGAGACTGTGGTGTAGAGCCAACAGCTTCCTCTTGGGATTACATGAATTACAGCCCTCATCCAACCTGCCTGTCCCTTATACAGTCAGCCTAGCTGGGCACATCCCGCTGTGAAGTTGTCATAGGTGTCTCAGGTGGTGACCACCATGGGGTGGACCAACGAGCAAACTGTGTTACAGACATCCTTCATGGTAGTGAACACAGAGGAATGGGTGAGTCTGAGTTCAAGACTGGTAGGAGTCTGGTACAGCCAGTTTTCCAGGGCTCATACTCATCACCTCTGGAGCTGGATGAAGAGGAGGAAGAGCATCGGAGAGTGCCCAATTCAGGAAAAGTCTGAGATAATGACAGGGTTGATGCAGGCACAGGCACTGTCCTTCCCAAGAGCAATAACATTTCCCCAGGAAGCTGTGGAAAACTTCAGTGCAGGTCTGGGTAAAAGTCCTCCGGAGCATGTGGGCCCCTGGTAGTCAATGTGGGACTTCCTACCTCCTCTCTCACAGCCTAAGCCATAGCCAGCAGCCTCTCTCTGCTATTGCAGGCCATAAATCCAGAGCATGAACTTGCTGGCAAATGCTCGTTAAAGTGCCTTTCATCCCATCTCTAACAGTGTACAAGTGGCTTTTCACCCTACCAAACACCAGATCAAATAATTATCAAAAATAAAACTTAAAGTGAACCTACACCACTCCATCTCCTTCTGTGAAGCTCGTTTGGCCCTTACCAGTGCCAGGCTGACCACCTTCGGGCAGCTCGGTCCTCTGCCAGTCATTAGGTAACTGAGGGTAACGCAGCAACTGAGGGTTACAGGAACACAACCAGCCTGGATAACCCAGTCCCATGGGCAATCAGGCGTCAGCTTGACCTATGTAAACCACTGCTGGTCAAACAACAGAGGTGTGAAATTACTTCAGCAAGCCCAGAACAGAGGGAAGTTCTTGCTCCCCATCCTTAACCAGCAAGAACTCATGAGGCTGCTCTTCTGCCTCCTGGACTAAGTTTTGGCAGTGAGACATCACACTGTCTGGATACCTCCCCTCCAGATGACCCTCTTCAAGGCCACCAAGTGTTAGCAAGGTTCTCCCAACAGCAATCAGAGGTCTGTGAGGCATCGTGATCTCTTTTCATTGGAGACAGGGCTCTCCTCGATTCCAGCCTTTGGAAGGGGATGTATGCAACTAAGAGAGTGAGAGAGAAGTTTAGGTTTGGGTCCCCTCCCTGTAGCAAGATTGCTCCTGGCTGGAAGGAGTCTGGCTGTCAACAGCCCCAGACAGCAGCCACCAAGTTGCACCTCGTGGTTGGACAAGTGGAGACGGGCCATGAGTCCCAATGCAGTAAGACTGCAGCTCGGTCAGTGTGATAGACTGGGTTGTCAATCCCCCCACTCAGCTGCGGTGCTGGCCCCCCTCAACACACCAGAGGTTTCCAGGGGCTGATGGCCACACACTTTGCAGGCACTGTCTGCAACAGCCTGAGTGAGCAAGAGGGCACAGAGGTGGTGGGACATGTTGAAAGGGAGGAGAACAAGTCCACACTGCCCTGTGGGTTACATCTTGGCTGATGTGGCCTGTTCCAAGCAAAGGTCCTCTGGGTCACTGGCTGACATGCGGAGCTGCTCTGGAAGCCATTGTCAGGGCTGGGCACCTTTGAGGTTTCCCCTCCATGTCAGCAAGGCACTGTCAGGACACCCTGAAGGGGAAAGACAGCATGTTTCAGGGAGGATTTTGGCCTTGAGGGACCCGGAAGCATTGTCTGACAGGACAATGTAGAGATAGTTTGTAGGCACTCTCAGATGTCAATTTTTCAGTTGTCCAGCCCTCACAGCTGTAGATGTGCAACTCCTCTGAAATAAAGCCAGTGAAGCAAGCACCCTAGAGTATTATTTTTTCAATCTGATTGTTTTTTCCACCAATGTTGTGATTTCTGGAAGCCTGGGCCATGCTTTGGAACGCATGGGATGGCAACACTGACGCAGCCACAAGAATGCAAATGATGAGCAGCAAGCTCTGCATGGGATTGCAATATCTGGTACTAGCCAAGGAGGTCAGAAAAAAGCAGAGACATTTTGGAGAATGCAAGCTCATTTTCAAGACTGAGAAAGACCACACGTCAGGTCTGGCAGCTGACCTCAGCAGTTTCAGGTTATACCCTGAGCTACCAAAGGGTTAATGCCTTTTCCTACTCTCCAGTGACACAAAACCATATTCACATTTTCAGACAATCTCTACCAAACATGCTCCAAGAACTGTTACTGTTCAAGATCTGATTGGGAACTTGCAGGCTATCTCATTCCTACAAAATTTGCTGGTTTGAGCTCCTGGAAGCAAACCTGAGGCATTAAATCTCAACTTTTTGTCTATGAACATTTTGTTAACTCTAATTCCTGCTGTGATCTTTCCCCTGCCATCCAGACCCAACCTTTCTTCATATGGACACTGCGCTCCCAGCCCTGCATCCCGACACAGCTCTTCCTTCCATCACAGACCCCAGAAATGGGATGCTGGCTGGTGTAGGCAGACAGTCCAGAGCTGGAGCATCGGGGGACCACACATATTGGCTTTTGTTCTCAAAGTGAAAGGCATTGTGATCTTCGATCTCCACTGACTATGGTGCAGGTTTCCTTTGTATCTTCTGCATTCTATAGTGTCTGTCAGAGTTTCCAGATGGAGCCATCAAAGATGGGCAGAGTGACACGGAAAAAGGACAGATCTGATGGACAACCTCACAGAGGATTCTCAACTACAAGAGACACTGAGTTTGATCTCTGTGCTGGTTTGTCGGGGATAGAGTTAATATTCTTCATAGCAGCTACTATGGGGCTATGATTTGGGTTTGTGCTGGAAACAGTGTTGACAATACAGAGATGCTTTCGTTATCAGTTTTGTTATCGAAAGTGTTAGCAGTGCTTACACTTTCCTGCTTCTCATGCCACCCCACCAGTGGGTGGGCTGGGGGGTGCACAAGAAGTCAGGAGGGGACACAGCCGGGACAGCTGACCCCAACTGACCAAAGGGATATTCCATACCATATGATGTCATGCTCAGCTCATAAGAGGCTGCGGGAAGAGGAAGGAGGCGGGATACATGTTCGGCATGATGGCATTTGTCTTCCCAACTCTCCATTATGTGTGATGAAGCCCTGCTTTCCTGGGGATGGCTGAACATCTGCCTGCCAATGGGAAGTGGTGCATGAATTCCTTGTCTTGCTTTGCTTGCACGCACGACTTCTGCTTTACCTATTAAACTGTCTTTATCTCAACCCACAAGTTTTCTCACTTTTACTCTTGTGATTCCCTCCTCCCATCCTACCAAGGAGGGAGAGAGCGAGCGGTTGCGTGGTGCTCAGTCACCAGCTGGACTTAACCACAACCCCAAAAAGAGCAGGGAGCCAGGGCAGACTATGGAGCAAATGCCTCACTCCTCTGCTGTGTAAAGGTCACACTGCTTTTGTGCAGCAGAGAGCTGGCTGTCCTAAGCACTTTACAGCCTTCGGGCATGAGTCTGGTAACTGGGTGTTCCTAGGAATGCAGTCAAAGCCACAGATCTGTCTGCAATCCACCTTGCTTCCAGCTGCATGCTTCCCATACCCAGGGGAGGGAGAGGCACCGCTTTGAAAGGTGACAGGCAGGAACATGGTGCAGAGGAAGCAGGCTTGCGAGGGGTTGAGGAATTAACAGGTTCTTCTGATTCCTCTGGGAATGCCAGTACATGCTCCCACTACTATACTGGGAAGCATTCTGCTGGGAGATTTCTTAAACCTTGGATGAAAGACTCTCCAATTGTGCTTCAAGGTATACCAATACACTGACGTATATTTGATTTCAGACATGTGCATGCACACACACACAAAGATCCAGTAACCGTGAATATGTGCACATTATTCAATTATTTCTATATAAAAACACCTTACCTCACCCCAAAGTCCTGCAACTGCCATCCTAAACTGCCTTGTGCATCATTCTGAGAAAGGAAGAAAATTATTCGCTGCTGCAGTGTGTAGAGCTGGGCTTATTCACAGCCTTAGTGCAGAGCAGTAAACCAGCCTTCTCAGCACAGAATGAGGGGATTAGGGATTTCTCTACAGCATCCAACACTATCTGTTAGTGAGAGGACACAAAACTGGATTAGCATGGCAATCTTATGTTCTTTCCAGAGCTGTGATTCTCACCTCCCAGGTCAACCCATGATACATGTCTTTATTCTGCCAAAATGTTGGACTTTTTCCGGCATCCAGAGAAGCTCAGTACGTCCAGTTCCACTTGCCATGACGGGTATGTCAGCACTGTGAAATATCAAAATCCAGTGACAGCAATCTCATTCACAAGCATGCATTAACTTGTAAAGGGAGCTTCAATGTGGAACTTCAACGTCAGGAAATCATAAAAACAGGAAACAGAACAGCTTACTTTAAATTACAGCATCCTGTCCTGAGTCACCTGATAGCATTTTGCCATTTTTTTTTCCTTTGAGACAGCGGAGAGTCATAGATGCGTTCAGTGTCCAAAGTCAGATCTAATGTTTATGGAGGAGCACGTGACAAGCTGAGGAGCATGTAAAGCTTCAGTTGACAGCTGAAAGGTGCCAGTTTTGCTGCAAGAACAATACAAGGAATCAAGTCTATGGCAAGAAGATTGTTCTGGGACTTAACAGTAAGCAATTAAGACATTTATTCAACATGCTGAAATAACCATCTTTGGATTTACAACTTCATTATTGATTGCGCAGTGTGGCAATGGCTGGGTAAAGGCTGGGACGCAGCAGTGCTCTTCATGTATATCATGCAATGAGTGTCACTTACTTTGAACTATTGCTAATATCATATCAGGTCATAACTCCAAGAAGAGAAACAAGGCATGGTCTAGACAGGCATATTGGTGTCCAAAACATGGAGAGTAATGGGACATCTTTTCCCCATTAAAAAATCAAACATGCTCTTTCATTACTCATTGCAGTTTCCATCACCCAAAAATAAAAAAGCAGAAATGCCAGGCTGCCAAACTACTTCCTTTGACAGTATTAGGCAATGGCTCATTCATTTATGACTATCATCACAAGTGGATGGTAACAATCAGAACAATCAGAATCCATTTTTAATTTATTTTATTTCAAAGTGTTCTGAAATAATATAAAATATAAAATAAAAAGCAAGACCCACCAGGGGACACAAGAGACACATTCTTCATAAGGAATAAAGCACTGTGTTTGAAGGTAATTACTAACACCACATCAAAGACAACAACCTAAAAACAGAGAAGACTGGCCAACCAGTCAGCATCACACATAAACATTATAAGATCTATTTCTTTAAAGTAATTAGCTGATTTTCCTAAAGTGTAAATCAAGTTGACAGCAAAGCCATCTACAAACCAAACATGCATTTTCCCCTCTTCCTGATGACAACATTTTCTTTGCTTGGGGAGAGACTGGATTCTTTGAGGTATTGTCTCCCTTCCTTATCCAGCAGCCTGGGATCGCCTCAGAGACAAAGAAAACTTGGAGCCTGTAGGACAGGACCAACGGTCCTGATTCTCCCATTGTCCAGCTTGGGGACCTCCTTATGCACCACAGCACGCTCCCAGCCTGCCTGTCCAGGTTTTCCTGTCACATTGCAGAGGGACAGGAGGGAAGCAGGGGGAGATGCACGGTTGGCCTCATCCTAGCATAACACTTGACCAGAAACATTGGGGGGGCCTGTTGTTTGCATATAACCAAACATACTTTTTAAAACTTATTTCTATAACTTTCCCCACCAAGATGTAGGAGAGAGCAAAGGGCCAGGAACTTTGTGAGTAGAGGCAAAATCTAGCTCCTCCTCTCATAAACATCCTACATCCATGTTTACACCATGGTGTGTGGAAAGAACTGATCCTGAATTGCTGCCAGTCCAGCGACAAAATCCAGCAGCTGCTCCACACCACCTAGGAACTGTTTGAGGTTAATTCTGAACAACAACAGCAGAAAAAGGCTCTTTTTCATTATGGGTGATCTCCTGAACAGGGGAAGACAGGAGGATGGAGCCAGATGAGTTGTTTTGGTGGCAATGGCTCTTTTCAATGGCTCTTTGGGCTCTTTTCATACTATCAGCTGTTCAGGAAACTACAGCCTTCAGCAACCCAGCTACAGTGCCCCTAATCCTGAAGGAAAAAGCAGATGCAAAGGTGAATCCAAATTTGCCATTGAGGTTAAAGGGGTGCCCAAAAGGAGTCCTTGTTCCTACACAGTGTTTCACAGCCAGGCTCTTCCTCTCCTTTGCTTTGCTGCCCTACCATAACGGAGCCAGTTAACAGAAAAACAATTGCACCAAAAATTCTGCAGTTGTTTTAGCTCCAAGCCCTCAGGAAAAAGCCTTTTATGCTTTTAATTTTTTGTTTTTCTCCTGCATTTTTTGCCAATTGAATCAATCAAAATAACTGAATTATTTTCCTCTCCCACTTCCTCCAACTCACCTCTTCTCTTCCACTCTCACATTTAGATCTTTATTTTTCCTCTCAGGTGTTTTTTTTTGTTTGGTTGGTTGGTTTTTTGTTTGGTTGCTTGGGTTTTTTTTAACTTCTAGTTTGGAAAAGTTACATAGCCAGAGTTTCACATTTCCTTTTGCCACCACATTGAAGATGTTTGAGGAACACAGTGAAGTGAATTTCACTCTGGACACACGCATGTTCAGTTACGTTAGGGGCAAAGGGAAAAAAGACAAGAAGGCAAAGCAGTTTCCAGTCCAGTTTCTACATCTTGGCTGGCCTTTGTCTGCCTTGCTGTGACTGATTGGTTCTTCAAATCCTTCACCCATCTCTCTATCTCCACTTTGCTGCACCACTTCTCTTCCTGTTTCATCTCAGTCTTGTTTCTGTTAACGTATTCCTGCTACATGCACCTCTTCATTACCCCATGCAAAATAAAATAAATTATAAGAAAACAGAAATAAAACTGTGCTGCAGATCTGAAGCTGCCAGGTGTAAGTCAAGTGAGCAAAGCCTTGAAGAGTGCAATACTCTCTTTTGACAAATGCCGGTGAATCAGGAACATCCCAGAGCCCTGAGGCTTGCAGGGGGACAAGGGTCTCAATCTGATTGTGAAGTCTGTCCTGCCAGAGCCTGTTCGAGACAGAAGTATTAGTGGAACAGGCTGAGGAGATCCGTGCCATAAGGACACCCAGGCTGAGGCCCTGAATGCTTTGCAGAGAGCATGAGCAATGATAGGGAAATGCTGACAAGGCTGCAGCTTGGCCAATGTGAAGAGAACCTGCAGGTCCCAGGGGAGCACCTGCCTGTTAAACAGAGGCTGAGATGGTCCCATCACTTGCAGTGCTGACTGTTCCCGTGGCTGAAGCACAGCAACGGTCCTTTGGCTTTCACTCCCATCACATACTGGACAGCAGGATCCCTCATCTGTCCTCCAGACCTCTGCTGAACTGGTGCATTGAGGTTGGGATTTTTGGAGAGCCCCTTCTCCGTCAGGTTTACCTGAAAATCTCAGTCTTCAAACAACAGCAAAACACAAAGGCAAGAAGCCACAGTCAGACATCGGCACATGCTGCATCGTTGCTTTGTTCATACTCCCACATGAGCAAGAAGCAGTAGAAAGATTTTGCATCAGAGAAGTTGTACTGTGCAGACACTTGGCAATTCAGTATCTCCTAATCTCCCTTATCTGCAGACAGCCCACAGATATATTTAGCAGTCAGTATCAGGAGAGGAGGGCAGAGAGCAAAGCCATGGAAGTCTGGAGAGGTACAGAGAGCAGCAGACCTCGTGAGGTCTGTGTTCCAGACGACAAGTAACGGATGATAAATCCTGTCCCCAGGTCACTCACGAATCCTACCTCCCTCTACACAGCAGCTCTGGCAGGACGTATTTCCATCTCTAACTTGACTAAAGCCTTTGACTTACCTTCCTCAAATGCCTGCAGTTGGCTTCTGAGATTTCCCATCCTCAGACATCTTTTTGCCAGTATTTAGCAGCAGCTTCCTCCACCTGAAATATCAGGTATGCCATTGTCTCAGCTGTGATCAGGAGTAAAGATCCATCCTCAAAGTCCCTTTTTGTCTGTCATAGCAGTCCTTAACGACTGCTGTTAACAAAGCCTTGGGGAGTTTATAGCAAAGTGAATTGCATCAACCTAGTGAAAAAGAGGAAAAAATCAGCATACAAAATTCTTCATCCTAATTCTTCATCCTAATTCTTCATTCCTAATTCTTCATCCTAATACAAAATTCTTCATCCTAAACTTTGTGTTCCAAATACTATGTCCAGGGAACCCTCACCTCTTAATGCCTCCCACATGCTTAAAAGGAAGGCAGAAATTACAGCTCTCTCCACCATGTGCATACCATAGGGTGAGATGCAATTCACCTTCCAGAAACAAATCCTTCCAAGCTGAAAATGCCCTTTTCACATGACATTTTTGCTTCAGTGAAAATTTCTTAAACAAAACAAAACAAAACAAGATCTTACCAGAGGTTAGAACTCAGTCAGAAATGGGGAAAGGAGATGTTAAATAATGGCTACTTAGCTGGATGAGATTCATCTTACCCAACTTAGTGAGTTTGGGCCATTTCGGTGCAGGCTGGAGAGTTTCCAGATTTGAAAGGGAAAGAAAAAAAAATAATAATTGGACCTCAGCTAACTCAAAACACCCAGGCAGCTCCTTCTGGGTGCACACACTCTTCCCAGCAAGCTTCATGTATCTACTCTCTGTCCTCTCCAGTGTGGTTCTGCCTCTCCCCAGCCAGAAAAACCCCAGACTGCACCATGGGTCTGTGCCCCAGATTGTCCATCCCACCAGCAGAAATATTTCTTGCATCCAGCACAGCTGATATGACTGAAAAGCATATTGCATGACCCTTCCCAGATCATGTTGCCATCTTTTATGGATCACTTTGAAGTTAGGGCCACAGTGAGGCACAGGTAACTTTCAAGGTGACAATAACCTTTCTGGAAGGAGTCTAAGCCTCCTGCAGCCTTTCTCAATACCTTGCATCAGACAGGAGAGGTTCAGACCACAAGCAGGACAGCCATTAAAGACAGGCGTGTTCAACCTGTCTGGCAAAGCTTAGTTGCGCCTCTGGATGCATACATACATGTGATGGACCTTGAGGACTTAAAAAAAAAAAGAAAAAGAAAATAAAATCCATTACATTTCTGGCAGTCCATAATATTGAGGAACTTTCATTTTCTGGTGAGTTCATTTTTCCTCTTCAGTGTGATCTCTTATTCACAAGAACTTCAGGGACACAAATTATGGCTTATAGAAACATAGCTCCATAAAACTTTAAAGCCCATTATGGCAGCAATCTTTCCTGCATAAAAGGCCTCCTGTCCATTTCCCACCCCAACAACCACATCATTCAAAGCACATCAACAGCCCCACTGCATTATTACAGTAAAAAGAAAAAGCCTTACGGCTGTCATATTTAAACCTATACTAGAGATAGGTGGGTATTATCTTTTTATTCTAGAGAAAACAGATGTCCAGAATGCAATATCAACAGAGAAGTCTTTACAGAAAAGATCTGCAGATATCTAGGCAAGATTCTGAAAGCATCAGCTTTTTCATCAGTGCGCACAGGCATGGAGACATCTGCCCTCTCAGTTTCCCTTCACTTTCATCTAGGCCTTTTGGTTAATGAACAAATAAAATTTGAACTGACATAGTTCCATATGCCCTGAACCTTGTTATCTAACATCAAAACACAGACTGGTTTAGAAACATTATAAAGCATTCTGAGTTGCAAAACACAGCTAAAGGAAGTTTCACCTTGGTCTGGTGAACTACATAAAGATTCTGCAGCGCTATCCCTACACAAAAAAATCTGTAAACAAAACATGAAGACATGTTAGTAAACACAACACCACCAAACAGAAAATCTCTTAATGTCAATTTATGATTTTGAAATAATTTATACTATTCCAGATATAACCGCAACCAAACTGTCCACAAGAGTTTCTAGACAGAGAAAACTTAAATATAACACACCTTTCCCTGTAATATAACACACAAAAATTAAAAATAAATGCTGGAGGTTTTATAGTCTTCAATAGGATGTTTAGATTAAACTAGGTGTTTAGATTAAACTAGCCCGGTATGCAGAGAGATGAAAGAAACCTAAAATAATTTTGGTCAGACCAGCCCTCTGGAAGGCTCCAGTATAACTCCCTACACAAAGCAGGACTAACGCCAAAGCAAGATCAGGTTGCTCAGCACTTTGTCCACTTAAGTTTTGAAACCCATCAAGGATGAGGACACCACCAGCTCTCTGGCACCTGCCCCAGGGCTGCACCACTCAAATGTGCAAAATTTTGCAGCAGAATTTCCCTTTCTGAAATTTGTGTCCACGACCTTTTCATCATGCACCTCTGACATAGTCACACATGAGGTGGCTGCAGACAGCAAGATCCCACCTTCAACTTCTCTCTTCCAAGCTGAAACCCAGCTCTCTCAGCTTCTCCTCATGTGTGCTGTGATTCAGTCCCCAACCACCTCATCTGGACTCTCCAATATGTCTATGTTGGTCTTATTCTGGGGGACCTCAAAATGGACACAGTACTTCAGGTGCAACCTCCTAAGTACCAAATAGTGATGAACAAACACTTCCCTCCACATGCTAACTGCACTTTTATAATGCAGCCCAGTATGTGGTTGACCTTCATTGCAGCAGCATCGCTACAAGTACGTATGGGAAACTTGGAAGGTGATTGGGATGATTTACCTTTAGTAAAGCCACCACTGACTGTTCCCAGTCTTCTTGTCCTTTGTGTGCCTTCATATCTTTGGACATGGTTTCGAGGAGGACCTGCTCCAAAACTTTTCAGGGACTGAGGTGAGGCTGATAGGCCTGTCATTTCCTGGATCTGCCTTCTTGCCCTTTTTGAAGATGGGTGTGACATTTGCCTCTTTCATGGCAGTCATCAGGATCCTTCCCCAGCTGCCACGTGTTTTCAAATGATGTAGAATGGCCTTGCAATGACATCAGCCCAAGTCCCTCAGTGCCCTCAGGCACATCCTGTCTGGTCTCACAGGGTTGTGTATGTCCAGTTTCCTTAAACGACCTGTAATTTTATCTTCTTCTAACGTACCTCTCTCTGTCGAACTGTGCCACTAGGCATGGCAACCAGGGAGGCCATGCCAGTGAAGCCTGGGGCTTTTTCTATATCCTTTGTCAACAGGACACCCAACCCATTCAGCAGTGGGACATTGTTTCCTAACTCCACCCCTGCACATTCAAGCAATGTGTCTATGTTTCTTCTGGGCAGCCCAACCCTTCTTTCACTTTCTGTGGACTTTTTTTTTTTTTTTTTAATTTGAGTTTAGTCATGAGTTCCCTGTTCATCCATGTGGCCTCCTGCCATGCTTGCTTGACTTCCTGCGGATCATGTTGGGCAATTCTTCTTTTTGGGGAGGTTATTCTTGAAAATTTAGCAGCTTTCCTGGGTGGCTTTGCCCTCTGAGGGCAGCCTCTATTGCAATCTCACCTAACCCCTGAATTGCCAAAATCTGACTTCCTGGTGTCAGAGCTGTTACTCTGCTGCTTGAGTTTCTCACTTCTCTCAAATCCACCAAGTTGTGATTCCAGCAGCCAAAGCTGCCATCAACCACCACATTCCCAAACAGCTCTTCCTTATGCATAACTAGCAGATCTGTCACCTCCCCTAGCTGGCCTGCCCAGCATTTTTACCAAAAATTAAATGACCATTAGACCTGATGGTGAGGTTCTTTCTGCTTTTTCGCATCTCATCTTCTGGCCTATGAGATCCCTGTCTGAAGCCTCACAAAATCATGGGACCCCTGCATCAACTGCTCCAGGACCCTCATCATACCGGCTGACCCTAACACCAGAAGAATGAAGCCCAGTGGCAGGGGAAGGGGGACAAAAAACTCCCCATAATTGCAGGATCTAATTATTTTCTGTGTGTCCTCCCATCTGGGGACAGAGATCTCCTGGGCAGCATTTACCAGACCCCTCCAAGGAGTGCTGGGCAAGCTGGGGATGTTCTGTGCACTACTTTCACTCTGGTCCTCTTGTTTTAGATACGCCTTTTAGATGCACCAAGGAAAAGAGAAAGGGAAAGAGCACAGATTATACACATGCCATGGTATTCTAGGGAAGAGGTAAAGACTGAAGGTTGTGTATGAAACTGAAGGTCTTGATTTGGGTGAAAACCCACTCTCTACAGATGAAGAGAGGCAGAGATGCGTTGGGTCTCACAGTCACTTCCTCACAAGCCATCAAAGCCATGCTCTCCGCTCAGTGCCCAGCCACCAGTAGTGCAGATGTGAGCAGATGTCCCCTAAGATACAATTGCATGGCCATTGGGAGCAAAGTCAGGTAAAATGGGTTATGAAACAGGATCAGGTGTTAAGTGTGTGGCAGAAGGTGAAGAGAGACCATTCCCAGTGGCAGCACCTCCAGTGCATGCTGTGACAGCCAGCAAGTGGGCTCCTCGGTGAGCGGCAAGAGCACCGTGTCTAGCCCTGGGCACAGGAAGAGTTTCCAGTACTGCCTGGTGCTGTTGGGGATCACCACTCCCGAGTGGCGTGCAGACTTTCTACTGCTGATGCCTGGGAATTCAGCCTTGGGGAAAGGTCGGGGACACAGGACTCTCACAGCAGAAAGGACACGCTTCCACAGCCATCCCACTTCGTGGATGGTATAGCCTGTGTGCCATACATGCTACCACGTACAGATGTCAAAACAGTGACACTTCCTTTGACGTTTCAGATGCAGACTGGATAAAGTGCTGAGTAACCTTGTATCGGACACAACCTGACAACACTCAAATATTTCCCTGCCTGGGCTGGTAAGCCACGAGGGACCATTAGCTCCTACTCGGGTACTTCAGAAGAAATACCAGGGGTCTTTCCAGCCACTGTCACATATGCACAGACACAGGCACAGAGTCTATGTAGTTCTTACAACACGGATGCTAGGAAGAGCCTTTCTTTGCAGATCAGCTAGAGCAGAATTGGACCTACCCTGCCCTCATGTGGTGTGTGGACATTTCTGCAGTAGTGCATCTTGCTGCATCTTTATGGCTATCACTATACCACATCCTTGTAAATTAACCACTGTAGCATCCTTATCAGTGTCTGTAGAAGATGCTGTACTCATTTGCACATGGGCTCACGGACGATTCTGAAAGCACCTGACGGATCACATCCAACAAACAGCTAAATCACACCCCACAGACACATGATATTTTGAAGATGAGCATAAGTTGTCATCGGATGCTTTTTAACGTGCTTCTCACATCACACTTGTGAGACATTTCTTACAATATTCCTGAAGGAACTCCCCAATGCTGGAACCTTGATATTCAAAAGTCATTTTAAATTGTTTCAAAGACATCACCTAAGGGACAGAGCCAAGAAGAATTTGAAAAATCATCCAAAGCCCCAGCCCAGGAACCACTCTGTGACTCTTCTGAAAGCTGAAAAAAATTCTGAACTACAGATCCAGCACACCAGAAACCATAGCCAAAAGCAATTTTGAAAATACATAGATCCAAGGCCCCACCAAAGCAATTTATCAAAAGTCTCAGTGATCCCATGGAAGGCACATTTAGAAAATGCCCATAGGGCATTACTGATGAAACAATTGTGAAAATCGTCAAGGCAGTTGTGAAGCTGCCCTAGAGTCAAACTGTAAGGATTTACTGTGAACATCTTGGTGATTCTAAAACTGCCCCAAATAACAGCACATAGAAGCCATTTTGGAAGTGATCTGTAATGTCAAAGCATAGCCATTAACAGCCCATTAAAAGGACCATTAAAAAACCCAACAAAAAAATCCCACAAAGCGTCCAGTACTAAAAATCTTTTGTGTGATTTTTGGAAGCATTCTCATGGGGGCCTTTTGAAGGGATTTATACAATGATCCCTCAATTTTTTATGGTCCTATTTACAATGGCTCCTTTGTGGGGATTTGGGTTTATTCTTGATAGCTCCTTGGCAGTATTTTTGGTTTCTTCAGTGTGTTTTCACAATAGCTCCATGATGGAGGTGGAGTATTTTTACAAGAGGCATTTCATAGATTTTTTGAGACAGTTTACATAATGGTTATGTAATGGTGTCTTGGGGGAGGATCAGAGATTTGATTTAAACTGTCTGAGTGATGTTGGATTTGCGAGTATTTTCCCTGTTAAGTCTACATTCATTGGACCACAGCCCCCATTTTATGCCATGAAGAGCAAAGAGAAGACAATCATAATCACAGGATTTCCACTGCTGACTCCAGTTGCAGGGGAAGGGCTAGAACAGCTGAAGATAACACCACTCTGCAGTTCATAGAGGAGAAAAAAATGAATCTGCTATGAATCTTTCCATGCCTACAGACTGCAACAATCCCAAACTGATCATCTGTCATGGTCCATCAGTGAGCCAGGCCAACACTGACTCCCTGCCAGCTATCGGTCCCCTACAGAAAACAATGTCAGCAAAGGAAGATGTGGGGCAACCCTAGAAGACAGCCAGCCAGGATGGGTCAGGTGCAGCTTCTCTTGGAGATGTCCCCGACATAAGCCTTGCCCTGAATTGTTGCTTCTCTGACCAGAGAAGGCAAAGCTCTGAGATGACAGTGTGGGGATTTCTGCTCAGTCAGGGGACGTGCATCTTTCTGACTCCTTCTCTGGGCTGCAGACAGTGCCCATCACCTCCAACAGCACATCTCCCCTAGACTGAGTCATGTGTCCTTGCTCTCTGCTCTCCCTGTTCATGCTATTAGTGCCACCACACACATGACCTCTCCTCCCAGACCAAAGCATGTCCTTATGGAGGTTTGAAAAGTTCAGATCATGGAAACCATCCCAGCCTTGACAAAGGCCTTATGCCTGGCTAGGAGGAGGGCTCCTGTTGGAATCCCAAGCCTAAGGCACCAATGACTTTTCAGGCCCATGCCTGAGGTTCTTCCTCTGTATCTACATTTATGAAATATCACCAGAGGCTCATTAGAAGTCTCCTTTCCACAGATTCTACATAGCAGTCATGAAAAGACATGCTGCCCCAGAAGGACAGTGGCAGTCTTGTTACTAGCCTTTCTCAGTTGTATTATTATTATTGTTGTTGTTGTTGTTGTCAATATTTATATTTACATTTCCCTCAGGTGTATCCAGGCTGGCCAATATCCAGGGAAGTGACCTTGTGCTGCTGTACTGATGCGTTACCAGCCAGATGGCTCCCAGCTCTCTTCACAGCTCCAGCGAGACTCTTCCAGACATGAAAAATGATGACAAAACTGCTTCTGTGAAAGGAAGAAAAGCAGAGAGGGGTGGTCATGTTTTCTTCACTGACTTTTGTAGTATTTTGTATTGAAACAAAGAGAGAATGAAAGGAAGAGTGGAAGGTATTGTGGAACCTTTAGGGAGAGCTATGAATGAACACAGATCACAACAGCGACAGTCACAACCCTGCTACCTCTTGAGGACGGAGCCCAGCCTGGTTCCCTTCTCCACCACTCCCCTGACAGTGAGCACGAGTTTCTCACCCAGGGATCCAGTTGGCTTGCCCCATAGTAAAGCCAGATTGTAAATCATCATGCAAGAAAGTGGAGGATCAAAGAGTCTGGTTCTTCCACGATCACAGGTCACAATAAACTTGCCCACCCCAAACTGGTAAACCGCTGCTGAAGAAGAATCTGGAGCAGCCTGCTTCTGCTCTGGGCTTGAAGGAGAACTTGAGTGCCCAAACACTGGCCTGTTTCTCCAGGAATGTCAGTTGCTCTGATATAAGAAATCAACTCTTCCTGCAAACCTTGCCTTGTTTTCAACTGAAGAACATCCATCAGGCAGCTGGACTGGAAAAGAATAGAGACATTTCTTAACCCAGGGCTTGTAACAAGAGCTGAAATACAGAAATTGGATTTTTCTCCTAGAAACTGAAGTAGAATTGAAAATAGACTCATGTCCTCAGATGAGCAGCTCAATGCAATGCCTAGCTGAAGCCAGTAGGCACTTTGTGTGCCTCTAGCTAGTAGAGGATTATCCTCTAGAGGATGTTCCAACATACAGTGATGGCTTCTGTCACTCACAGTCAGCCCAGTTCCAACATTTCTTCCTCTGCCTTCCCCAAATCATTCCTCCTCCCATAACAACAAAACAATTCTGTGTGCCCAGTAAGCATGACGAATTTGTCCACCGTGGGACCAAAGTTATGAGAGTCCAGAAAAAAATGGAAGCTCTTAAGAACAAAAATGCTGCATTTTTTGATTCATTTGTTTTTTTGGTTTTTTTGAAGATCTGGTATGCAAAACTGGAGAGAGTGTGGGGAATCAAAAGAATGTTTAACATAAAATATTTTCTCTGAGAATAAACAATGAAAGACACAGGTCTAATGTATAACAGTACATCAGCTCTGTTGCGTTTAATCCTCCAAAAGACTTTTTGTAACTTAAGAAGTATTTCAAATAAGATCAGTTTGTTCACAAATCAAAATTGGTTGGTAACGTTATGCCCGTACTTAGCCTAAGCTCCTATTGATCTATCCTGGGTACATCTATTTTCTCTCTGTAGAGTTCTTGCACATCTCTACTCCTCTGACACCACAGACCAGTGCCTGCGACCCACGCTAACACTGCGAGCTCTTGGGGTATATGGCGGCAGACAAGTCCAGCGTGGCTCTGTCCCACCTGTCTTCGATGTACTCTCAGCTCTTCCAAAATCCATGTATCTGTTCCCTGAAATCCCTGTGCCTCCCTACAATGGAGTTATGCTCGTCTCAGTCACATCAGTCATTTTCCCAAAACACACAGCCAATTGTGGAAGAACTGCATTTCTCAGATTACTCTGGTGGGCAACGACCTGGAC
>VXBL01007424.1:4554-18694 GCA_013400195.1 Aramus guarauna
AACCAAAAAAAGAATCCATGCAAGAAAAAGAAAATGTAAGAGGCGGCTGAAGAAGGGTCCGGCCAGGGGCTGCGGGGAAGAAGAGAGGCAGAAAGCGGGAGCTGGGTGTGCAGCCACAGGCACTGGGAAGTCAGGGAACCTGATTCAGGAAAGCACTTAGCATTGTCCGAGTCCAGCCATTCACCGCCTTAATCAGGCACTTTAATGGAACTTGAGCGCAGGCTTAATGCTTAAGCATCTTCAATGGACTTGCTCTCTTTCATCAGGACCTCTGGGGAGGAAAGAATATTGGCTTAAATTAATGAGGCCTCAGAAATGGGTGAGAGAGGTTGAACTCACTGCTCTACTCTGCCTTCTGCGAGGAAGGAGCGGAGGCAGAGAAGGCGGCAGCGGCCGGCCCCACGCACCCCTCGCTCCCCTCCCCAGGGCAGGACAAACCATCGCCCCATCTCACCACATCGGGAGCAAATTCATTTCTTCGGCTGCGCCCTGGACAAGGGGGAGAGCAGAGGAGCGGAGCTGGTGGGCTGCCAAGGCGGAGAGGGCAGCGATGCCGAAAGCTGCATCCCTGGCAGGCGGCTGGCATCACCCTAAAACACGAAGGGAGAGCGTCCGGAGGGAGAAGGTCCCCAGCATCCAGAAGTTACCGAAAGCCAAGCTACGCACGCTAAAAGTCCCTGCCAGAAGCAGATCGCCTTCCTCTTCTAAAGAGTAATGGCAATGGGTGAGGAGCAGTAGGGATCTATTTTTAGCTCTTTGAACAATATTGTAGAAAACATAATGAAAATGACTCAAATTGGCTGGCGTGTGAGCAGCCCTAAACTGCACGGTAATATATCCCAGCAGCAATATGGTGGGACTATATATATAGAGATATAGATAGATAAAAGGCGGCAACCTACCCACTTGCGCAGAGCTTGCTGGAGGAGGAGGCAGGAGGTGGAGTATCTAATGGGGTACTGCGGAGGTCATTCATTAACATCTTCCTTAATGACCTGGCAGAACACGTAAACAGCATGTTAATGACCTGGCAGAGAAGATAAGCAGCTTGTCAATGAAATTCCCGCGGATACCCCGATGCGCGGGGCTGTGCATGCTTCCACAGTCAGGGAAACATGAAAGGGGCCTAAATGGCTGGAAATACGCACAGGAAACTTAATGATTTTGTTGGGGGGGGGGCGAGGAAATCTAATCGGATCTATCTGGGGCGAGTGATTAAAAACTTGTCGGAGGCGGGAGAGCGGCAGCCGACAGCTCAGCAAAGGCTGCTGGGGACGGCAGCGGCAGCAGGTCGGGTTTAATATGCAGCTATGCCGGAGCTCTTCTCATCTACCTCTCCGAGGGAAAACAGAAAGTGCATTTTCAGGTCACTGATCCACGGAAAGAAGGAAAAGCCTCAAAAAGGAGCAGAAGCTGGAGGAATGGTATGTAAGCCAGGATTTTAAAACACATGGATCTGTTTTCTTTGGACCGGCAGCCGCTCGGGGAAGTCACAACAGCATGCAAATATCCCACAAGGTTTTAACACCAAAGGAAAAATGATTGAGGGTGGCAGAAGAACAGAAGGCGACCTCAGGCCGTATCCTACCCAAGGGGAAACTGCAGGGAGCCTGGAGGCCGTGCTTCGCACCACACCGGCATCGTGCCGGGGCACGCGGCTGCCGGCGGAGGAGCCCGGGGCATCGCACCTCCGCCGCTCCCAGCGCTGCTCTCCCGCTTGCCACAGCCTTGGCCAGGGCGGCAAATACAAGCGCTGCCGTCCCCTGGGTCGGACCTGCCATCCCCAGGGCTGGACCTGCCATCCCCAGGGCTGGACCTGCCGTCCCCTGGGTCGGACCTGCCGTCCCCTGGGTCGGACCTGTGGCTCACAGGACGGTGGGTTTCTGCTAGCTGGCTGGAAGAGGCTGGCCACGAGTGCATGGCCACATCGTCAGGATGTTGCTGCAGGAGGGGACCTGGAGGGAGGTGGGCTGGACGGGGTGCATTCTCCCAGCTCCCAACTCATGGGCAGCCCCCCAGGGCAGGGTCTCCACAGAAATCCCAGCACGTACCTACCCGTGCAAGTGCCCCGAACAAGACGGTGATCTCACGTGAATGAGCTAAGAGCTGGCTGGGTCCTGCCAGGATTTACATGGGAGGCTCCAGAGAGTCTGTGTGTACTCACAACCCTCCCGCCGAGAGCCACAGCTCTCCCCGAGGGGAGGAGGAGCGGGGCTCCCTTTCCTGCTTCCCCACCCTGCCCTGCCAGCTCCAGCTCGCTGGCAGCCGTCCTGCGCCGGGCGGCCCACGCTGCCTCACCGTGCGGCTGCGCAGCTCTGCCAGCATCATCTCTGCTGCCCCGGGCCAGCGAGCTCCAGCACCCCGCACCCCTGCATCGCTGTGCCCCTGCATCCCCACATCCCTGCATCCTCACATCCCTGCACCCCTGCATCCCTGAATCACTGTGCTCCTGCATCCTCACATCCCTGCATCCCCACATCCCCGTGCCCCTGCATCCCCGCATCCCCACATCCCTGCACCCCTGCATCCATGCATTCCTGCACCCCTGCATCCCTGCACCCCACAGCCCATCCCCACCCAGCCCATGCGTTGGGAGGGGACCCCAGTTTCCCACGGGGCTCCAAGGCTATAAAATCCTCCCATGTAGGCAGAACACGGTGTTGTGCCGCCTGCTCGGACCATCGCTCCGTGCCCCGCCGCAGGTTTTGCCGATGCTGCCCGCGGAGCCCACGGTGGCGGCGCTGCTTTTCCAGCCACGCTGAGCAGGACGGGGTGAAAGGCAGAAGAGGAAAGCGGAGAAATGATGCTTTATCTCAGCAATCGCAAAAGGGATAAACTGACATCATGAGGAGTTGCACAGCAGCGTTTCTTTTGTGGGGCTGGTAATTTGTGACAGTGAACATCACTGAAAATATCTTAATTAATGTTTATTTTGATGGCTGTGTAGGTTTGGGGTGACGTGTCCCTGAGTCTGGAACGGGGAAGAGGGCAGGGTGGCGGGGAAAAAAAAGCAGATTTTTTTTGACTTGCTGCCCAGAACCACAAAAATGTCTTTTAAAGACTCCCTCCCTCGCCCTAACAGGCTCATCAGGAGCAGAGAAGAGATCATGGAAAGAAGAAAGATAGAAAGATAGAAATTCAGAGGAAGGGGGTGAGGGGCAAAGACATGGGAAGGAGACAGACAAACACACACAGAGCAATTTGCATGTTTTATGAGTCTTTGATTCCAGTGTATTTACAACCTCAGTGCTAACACCCTGGTGGGAAGTTCTGGAGATTACTGTATTTACCCTCTATTTCGCTTTACATCTTTATCAAGCGATCTGTCTGTCTCGCCTCCAGCCAGTGGTTTAACGAGCTGCATCTACGGCAGGTACCGGCCCGGTTCAGGGGAGCCCCTTCCCCACCGGCCCCCGGCAGCGGTTCCCATAACCGGCACCCCGCCGGCGCTGCCTTTCCACGAGCCCAGGGATGCCCCCGCCACCCCCCTCGGGTGCTCGGCTCCCCTCTCCCCACAGCCCCTCCTGGGCCAGCCTCTGCCCCGCGGCTGGGAGCTGCTGGGGTGCCATGGGGTGCTGCATCCGCCCCGCCAGCCGCTGCACCGGGCTATTGCTGGGGTGCTGCTGGAAACACAAAGATAACCTTAGGAAAGAGCAGAGCTGTTGATGTCTGTCTTTTTTTTTTTTTTTTCCCCTCTTTCTCGAGGGATCTCATCTCTTTGTTGCTGTTGTTGTTTTTCCCCAGCTTCAGAGATGGGCGACAGCATTTCTGGGGTCAGGCCAGGCGGTTTCTGGTTCAGCGATGGGTTTATTCAGCACAGGGGAAGGGGAGCCCAAGCCCAAAGCGTTCGGTTCCTGAATGAGAGAGACGCCAAAGGTGCGGGAGCTCCCGCCCTGCGAGCATCCCATTCTTCTCCCATTTCTTTCCCATTTTCCTACTCTTTGAGCCATTTTCTTCCTGTGTTTCTACCGAAAGACTTGAGTTCCTTGCTTTAATGAAGCACCCCTCAGAAATGGGATGGCTGGCAGGACCGGCGGCTGCAGTGGGCAGAAATGTGCAGCCAGCTGCTTTGGGTTCATTTGAAATATCGCATCCAGCTCCAGAGCTACTTCTAGAAACCTTGGTGTGAGAAATGTCTTTTCTACCAAGTGCCTTTCTTCTGGGAGAGACAATTTCCAGCGGGAATTTCAAGCCCTGGGTGAATCTGTTGCCTTGCCGGAGAGCCCCCGTCACCCAGACACAATGGTTTGCTACGCAAAGAGCAATCGGCTCGCGCCGGGTTTCGCAGCACCATCCTTCCAAAAAATCACACCGTGACCCCAATTAGCACTCTGGAGAAGCAGATAATGAGCGCTTCTTCTATGCCCTTTTCAGCATGTTTGCTCTAGTATGAATCTTATGATCCGCCTCCATCCGTCAAGGCGCACCCGCAATTCCTCCCTTATTCTCCGACCCTCTGAGCGCGCCGAGTTGTGATGAAGGGAAGTTTTTCCGAAGGATTTTGGCTTCTTTTCGCCTCTGGATTTCCCCCAGATAATCATGACTTCCCCCCCCAGATTTAGACACCCACACACACACAGGAGGAAGGGATCTGCCAGGAGCGGAGCAAGGGCAGTCCTGCACCCGGCAGCGCTTTCTCCCTGCCTGGCAGGGAGTTTTCTTCCAGGGCTCGGCCGTTTGAACCGCGGGAGCCGGCTCCAGTTGGCTGCGAACCCCCCAGTATCGTTTCCACTCCATAATTGGGCAAACGCTGCTCTTCCTATCAGATCTTCAGCACAAGCACTAACTAGTGTCTACAAGCCTCCGGTGAATAATAAGGAATATTCAAGGAAAATCTCGTACTTTTTCTCATCTCCTTTCTGCCAGGAAACTCATTTTTTGGGATACCTGTGGGAAGCGAAGGCAGCTGATGCACAGGCAGCTCACAAGCACGGGCAGTACTTGCATGACTATTCATGGGCAACCTTCAGAGCAAGGCCAAGCAGATTGGGAAGAAAAATAGGAAACCTGCAAAGCTCCGGAAGGCAGCGCTGGGGGAGCGGCACGACGAGCCTTTGCCGACGACTCCTCGCCGTAACTCTCTGCTGCTGCTAAGACTCATCTCGGCACTACGGGAAGCTTCTCTGCCAGCTCCTTCAGCTCATTTATACAGCTTTTTTTTTTTTTTTTTTCTCCCGCCCCCCTGACATTATTTAAATCTTGTTCCTTAATAACTCTACAACTAAAAGCAATTAAGGAGTTCAGTGAGCAGCATCAATTTCAGCAGTGCCTCTAAAGCATGTCCAGCCCAGATAAGCCCTGCCTGGAAGGCAGCGGGAGGGCAGGGGGAGCCCGGGTGGGTGAAGCCCCACGCCGTGGGGGGCACGGGGGGCCCTGGCCCCAGCCCTCCCACCCTCCCAGGTACCCCAATGCCTTTTGCTCAGAGGGAGGATGGCTGGGGGGGGGGGCACGGCCCCGGCACCTTGCCCGCACACCCCTGTGCCAGAAGGTGCTGCTCCTCTGATAAACGATATTTAGAACAAAATAAAGAGAAAGAGAGATGGGTTTTTCTTTTCCAAATGAAGCAGTAGATCAAAAGCAACCCTATCTGCGAGGCAGATGATAATTACTGGTAATAACCTCCCCGCAGCCACCGCCGGGGAACCAACGCTGAGCGCGATCCAGGGGGCCACGGGGGTGCTCGGAGAGACCGGCTCAGGAGCACCCGAGACAGACACAGGCAGAGGTTCGGCTGCGGAAAGAGACCTTCATCTTCGCGTTCGGGGGAGCCCGCTGAAAAGCCAGGCTGTCCAAAAGCCAAACCTGCAGAAAGGACGGAGCAGCGCAGACCTCAGGGAGCGGGCAGCGGGCAGGGAGCTGGCTCTGCCCCAGGGAGGGTGGGCAGGCGGGGGGCTGGAGGGGTCCCCGTCCCCATCTCCCCTCTGCCAAAGGGGGAAGCCTTCCTACCGCCGTGGGCAGCCGATACGGATGTGGCTGGACGCCCAAGTGCCCGCGCTGGCACACGGAAAGCCCTCGCAGCCAAAACTACTTAACATTCTCTCTCACAAAGGGCTTCTGCTTCCATCTCAGCAGCAATAAACACCGAGGCAGGAGAGGTAACCTCTTCCCACAGCATTTTAATGAAGAAAACACCCACTGAGATGTAAACGGCAGCCGCAGCTCTCTGCCTGACGATCTGCCTTCCACCTCGCCTCATGCAGGGATGCGGCTTCCCACCCCGCTGCAGCCGCACACAGCATCCCAGCGGCAGGGCTGCCGCCTGCAACAGGCATCGGCGATGCAGAAAGGTCCCTGCAAAACCCTGCGACCGACACGGGAAAACAAGGCATCCCCGAAACAGGGTGCTGCCACGTGCGGGCAGTGGGCTGGAGGGGGCCGGCAGCGGGCACGGCCGGGAGAGGAGCGGGTGGCAGTGCCCAGAAACAGGGGAAGAAATCTGCATAAATTAGCAGGAGGCAATTTTCCACTCATCTTCTAATCAACCACTGCACACGCTGCTCTGCAAAGGTAATAACAAAGCGAGTCGGTTTTAGTCCGTAAGCGTGCTTAAACAAAATAGAGATACCGGGCTTTTAATGTCAACACATCCCTAATTACCCGGGAGCAGGTACTTGATCCGGATAAGCCAATGCCAGCTTTCCAGTAACAGGGTTGCTCGGTGCCAAGCGCCCGGGACTGGAGCCTGCCCACTGTCCATCCATCCGTCTGTCCGTCCCCCCCCGGTACCCACAGCCCTCCCTGGGCCCAGCTTCTTCAGGCGGTGCCGGTCTGAGCCGCTTTCCCTGGCAGCCCGGTCCCCGCTGCCCGGCACTGCTCCTTCCTGCCTCCACCCAGCGCCGAGGTGCTGGTTGCTGCAAGAAGCAACCTTTGCTGATGGGCAGGCACGATGAGCTTCATTTCCCCTGCAGCCCCCACGGGGCCCATCCTGCGAGCTGGAGACCCGCTCAAAACCCCACGAGGATTTATTACAACATGGCTCGGGCGTGCAACAGGCAGCTGCAGAGCGTGCTGGTGACCTGCTGTTAGTGACACAGTTATTTGTGCTGCACCTCCTGTGCTTTGATGGGCTGTAGGGAGGAGATGGGGAAGGTGCGTGCCGCTAACGGAACCCCGTCGGTCCCCGGGAACCGCTGGCACTTCCCCGCAGCTTCCGCAGCGCAGGTCACCCCGCTGGCCCTGCTGATGGGAAACCTGACTTCTCTCCCAAACCAGCCAGCAGCTCCGATGCCATCGTGGAGTATTGTCCACAAAAGGATTAAATAAAAATGAGAATGATTTATTGAAATGTTCCGATTTTCACTGAAAACACGAAGGATTTTTCCTGCCAGAAATGTGGTTTGCGGCTGGAGGTTTCTTTAACTGAAAAAACCCTCGTATGAAATGTGGGGGGGAGCACCAGCCTGGCCGTGCCCCTTCCCCAGGGTCCCCAGCACCCAAGGTGGGCTCACCCCTAACACGGAGCTGTTGCACCCAGGACACCCGGGTCCCTTTGGTGCCGTCCCCACATCACTCAACCCAGTGAACTGCAGTCACCCCACTGTCAGTGCAAACGAGAAGAAAAGCTCAATTGACCAAAATGCAGATATTCGGCATGAGCCCCATGTACCCCCTGCTCTTCTGCGCAAGCGAGGAGGGGAAGCGACACGCCACGCGCAAGACAAGCCCTCCCCGGCAAAACCAGGCGCGGGTTGCAGCATCACCAAGGCTGGCATCATCCGCCCCACGACTCCCTCTGCAATTTGCCATTTTTTAGGGAAAAGCTGGGCCGTCAGCCCGTTTTCCCGGCTGCAGCCGGGGAGCGTGGCCCCGAGACTCCCCACGGCAGGGAGATGCGGCTCCCGCGGAGGAGCCCAGACGGGTGAGGCTCGCTCCTGTCAAAACATTTCAGAATAATAGTCATAAAGCATGGCCAGATCAAAACAAGTTAAAACAGAGCCGCCAAGGTCTGGTCACCTCATAAACCACAGATAAAGCCAGAAAGGCCTCGCTAAAGCAGGTTTGATCTTCCTCCCTTCCTGTATCTCTTTCATAAACATCTTTGGGAGCCACAGGAGAAGAGTCTTATTGATGAAGTCCGAAAACTAACATCCTATGGATGCTGGGAAAGCCCAGCTAACTATCCCACGCTTAATCCTCCCTGTCCACGGCAGCACCAACCTCTGCAAATTCTGCCAGCTCTGCAGAACCACTGGCCGTCCCGCCCCAGGGACCCCTCTGTTTACTTTAAGCCGATTCCTGTCAAGCTTCTCACTCAAGAAGAGAGAAAAATTGGGAAAAAAAAGAGGCCCTCCGGCCACCCCTTTCCTCCCAGCTGTCCGACCTCGGCGGGGTGTTGGCCGAAGGAGTGGGTACCATTGACAGCAGGGGAAGTATCTCAAGAGCTTTTGTCAAAAGCTTTTCCAAAGCCCCCTCTACCTTCCTCTACCTTCTGCTGTTCCCAAAGCTGTTAAAGAAGGAGCATCCCTCCCGGCCAGCCCAGCTCCTCTTTGGCCGGCCCGAAGCTGTCTAGCAGAGCCCCGAGGAGCACAGCACCCCGAATTTCCAGGCAAGTTAGCTCATGCACCATTCGAGACAGAGACCTGCAAAGTCTCCAGCTTTAATGCTCCGGGAGGAAAGCGGGGTGAACACCGAGTCCTGGCAGGGATGGAGTCGTCCCCGAGCAGCTCTGCTCCGTGCGCGGTGGCCCCTGGCAGGTCTGTCCACACCCAGCCATGCTGTAACGCGAGTGCAATTAGGGTAATTGAGAAGACGTTTTGAGCAGAGAGTTTGCTGTGCAATAGTTGGGGTTTCTAAGAGCTTTCTACAAGGTTGCTCAGCAGAGGCTGGTGAGGAAAGAGAGTTGCCCGGGGTTAAATGAGAAGGTCTTGCAGATTAATCACTGGTTAAAGACAGCAGGCAAGGGTGAGGCGTGAGCAGCCTGTTTCTGCAGTGGAAAGGGCTTTCAGCGAGGAGTCTGGCCAGGGACCTCCGCTGGTCCCCACCCAGAAATGATCTGGGAGAGGGGAGAGCGCAGGGAAGCGGCGAGCTTCTACGTGGCACCACATTATTCAGGCAGCCAAATCTAATGCTGACACTGAAGAATTGCAGAGAAATGTAATGACCGTGCAGAACGGGGCAATAAAATGGCAGATGAACTTCACTCTTCATAATTGCAAAGTAATGAACATGAAAAGCATTACCCCCACCGTACGCGCACAGCGCCGGGCTCTGTATCAGCAATTACTGTTCTTTAAAGAGATCTTGGAGACATTGCGGAGAGCTCTTTGAAGACATCCTTTCAACGATTAGCGAGAGTCAAAAAAGGCAAGTGGAATATTAAGAACTCTTAGAGCCAGAAGAGAGAACAAAAGAGAAAATGTCATTTTTCCTTCATCTGGAGCTGTGGAGCTCCTGCAGCTCGGCTCCAACTGACCCACACCATAAACAGAAGGGAAGGTGCAGAAAAGCATCGCGACACTGATCAAAAGTTTGGGATTGCACCTGCACGGAAGAGTGTTAAAACGGACCAGGACCCTGCAGCCTGGAAAAGAGGATGAAGAGGCAAATAACTGAAAAAATATAGAGGGAATGGAAAAATTGGCGACGCAATCCTTAGACAACGGTTTTAATGCAAAGGATCAGAAATACTTTTTCTGCAAAGCGGTTTCATCAAACTGTGGGTCTCGTCACCAGAGGAGACCCCTCATCACCCTGACGGCTCCCTGGCGTCAGCTCAGCAGCCCCTGAATGGGCAGGAAGCAAAAACCAGGATCAGCTCCAGATAAATCCTGCTGGGGGCTCAGGCCGTGCTGGGGCTTGCACGCAGCGATGAACCTGGCCCAACCTTTTGCCCGGCTCTTGCAAGCGGCAGCTGTTCCCTGCCCCGGCAGAGCCCTTTGATGTGCCACGTCTGTTTGACCATCGCAATCAAACAACACGTCGCGGTCCGTGAGACAAAGAAGTCACGTCCCACGAGTTCTGCGTGGCTTTCCATGAGAGATGGAGAGCTTATGGATGAGGAAAGGAAAAGTGAAGAGGATCAAGCTGAGCACCGCGTTTGAGTCCTTCACCTGGAACTTCCTGGGAAATTTCTGGAGCTTTCTAGGTATCCACATGTCAACACTTTCTAGAGAGGTTTTTGGGTTGGTTTGGTTTGCTTTGCTTTTCCTAGAGCTATGAATTTGGGGATGGGGTGGTCGTCTTAAATCCTTCGTCTAGATCCTTTCCTGCAGTGCCCCACTGTTTTGTAGGAATTTTCCTTATCTTCCTAGGAAATCCTCAGTCTAAAGCCTTTCTACATTTTTCACAGGTCTTTCTATGACTTGTGTCTAGAACATTTCCAGGAATATTCAAGGGCTTCATAGGGGTTCTTCAATCTGGAACATTTCAAGGAATTCCCTAGAGCTTCATTGATCTTCCTACGTCTAGAAACTTCCCAGGAATTTTCTAGTTTTTCCAGGAATTTTCTATCTTTCAGGAGGTTTGTGGTATTTCCTTATCTACAACCTGTCTGGGAGCATCCCAATGCATTTCAAGAACCCCACAAGGGCTCTCAAGAAATTCCTCAGTCTAGAATCTTTTAATGAAATTCTCCAAATACTTTTCCGAAACTTCCCCATCTAGGAAACCACCAGTCTAGGACTTTTCTCAGGCTTTTCCACTGCTTTCTAGGAATTCCTCAGACAAGAACCTTTCTAGCAATTTTCCTGGTGATTTCTAAAAATGTTCTTTGTCCTTTCTAGGACTTTTTTGTCTGCGCTTCAGGAACACCTGCAGCGTTTCAAGGAATTTCCCAAATGCCTTTTTTTTTAGGAATGTAACCCTGCTTCGTGGGAGTTTTCCCAGGCCTTCTGATTCCTGCAGCATGCCCGCTGGGGTACCAACCTCCCTGGACAGCCCCAGTCAGCACGGAGGAAGGGAAGTCTACCTTTGCTGTCCCACCTCCTTGAGCCATCCCGATGTCTGGATGGAGGGGAAAAGTGCAGCATCCCAGGATCCGGCTGTGGCGGAGCAGACTTGCTCCGTGGATGTCGGTGCAGCCCCACCAGCTTGCACCAGCTCTGCATGATGCATGTCTTGGTGGCAAATGGAGAGGTTAAGCTCACAAGCCCCGCAAAGCTGGGAGGGATCAAGGGAAGCATCTCTGCAGCATCCACAACCTGCGCTTGCAAATCGGATTTGTCCCTTGCCTGCCCCGAGCAGGGCTGTGGAGCAGGTCCACGCTCTCCTAGGAACCTCTTCTGCAAGTCCCCAAAGGCTGTGCCAGAGTGAGCAGCCCAGCCTGAGCTCCCGTCGGGTCCGCAGAGGCCGATCTGTCACTGTCATGCCAAGAGCCGTATTCTGGGATGCGAGCCACACTTCCACTCCTTCCCTCATTCATCACCACCAATTAGCGGGGCGCACATGGTCTGCAGGCACAGGGGTGCTGCAGCAGCCAGGGCACATGTCACCAGATGCAAGGAGAGAAGGAAAAACGCGAAGTTGTGAGCAAGGCAAGATAAATCACGGTGCTAAGCACCTGGATTACTGCAGAACATCTCCCGGCCAGACCGGCTGCTCTGGCTGCTCCCGACGCTGTCTGCGGGGCCACCATGGTCAGCCCCCGCTGTCGTCCTTGCAGGTGCTCAGGGCTCTTCACAAGCCCCTGCTGAGACCCTGGGAGCTGGACTCTGGGTTCCTGGGTTGACAAACTCCACAACCACCGAACCAAGCATCCCCTTGCTTTGCAGCTCTGCACTGGGGGCCGCAGAGCGAGCATCTCCCAGGGAGTCCTTAGGGTGCTGGGGGGGCACCCAAGGATCCTGACACCCACCCTGGTGTGGGGTGACTCACGGAGAGGAGCAGCGAGATCTGCAGAGCTGGCAGCTCTCCCCTGAAAACTGGGTGCTGCACCCCCAGTGCTGGTTTTGGGGAGCCCCCACCACCACGGGCAGGGTCCTGCCACCGTCTCCCCCACCAGCCGCAACCTGCCTGGCCACTGACTCACACCGGGCGGGATGGGCGCACCTCTTCTGCAAATATTTTGTGAAATGGAATAGCCGAGGCCGTATTTACTCTGTCTTTCTGGCATTATTTATTTCCTACCTGGAGCTTGGGGGACCGTCAGCACCAGGACTGGGCTGAGCGCGTTGCCGGTGCTGTGTTGACTTTGGCAGAGGAAAGGAGAGCCCGGGCCAACCTGCTTGGAGCAGGATGCAAAGCACCGCCGTGGTGTGCAGCGGCATGTGGCGAGGAAGAGGAGGTGAGGAAGAAGGCAGAGCTGTGCCATGGAGGGGAGGGGAGCTGGCTCTGCTTCTCCTGGGAGCAGGGCCACGGGGCTGCAGGGACAGCACACAGGCAGGAGCAGGGGGCAAGGTGGGGACATCGGTCCTGCAGCCCCATTTTGCAGGAATTGGGGTCACGATGCCCCAAGAAGTGCTGGCTGGGGTAGCAGAAAGTGCCTCTCCTCCTGCCCCAGGGCTAATTCTGCAGCCAAGGGGTTCGCAGAGATGCCCAAGGGACAGCGGGGATGGGGGGCAAACGTGGTGCTTTCTCTGAGCAAAGCAGCCCCAGCACCCACCTTCCTCCTCCTCTTCCTCCTCCTCTCCCACCACTGAGCCTGCAGCCTGGGTGTTCTGCTTACAATAACCCCCTCGATTGCAAAATAGCCCAAAGGACCCCAAAAGCAGCACCGGCTCTCTGACCCCGGAGAAGAGCCACCCTCCCGCACCCGGGCGTTTTGCACGAGCTGCCAGCTCAGGCGGGGGCACGGGCAAGGGGTGACACCCGTAGCTGGGGACAAGCCGGGCAGAGGGGTGCTGTACCCACGGGACTGACCTGGAGGCACCTGCTTGTGCAAGAGGCAGCTTAGAGAGGAACTGGAGGATTTGGATCCTGTTTCGTGCTTAATTCCCCTGATATCCGATCCCAGGGGAGGAAGAGAGGATTCCTCTGCCCCCTCTCCGTCAGCAGGGCTGAAGCATCCGCGTGACGAGCTCTGAGCCTTTCCCAGATCCCTGACACTGCGGGTGAAGCCTCGGGCTGTGGGTGCAGGATTAGGGAGGGCTGCCGGGGTGGCGGATGGCCCCAATGCCACATGGGGGAGCGGGGGGGCAGGGGGACAGTTGCCGGTGGCACCCAGCCCTGCTGCTGCAAAGCAACACCCATCCATTTAGGAAAGCAGATTTCTAAGAAAGCTGAGATCATGTTGCTGTTCAATTTAAGCTAAGGCCATTTTCTCTCCTAATCCTTCCTAATTCATCACAGATATTAATTACCAGGTACCCAGACCTCGGGAACAGCAGCTCTTCCCAACATCCCACACCAAGTGCCTTCCCTGAAGCCCCATTTGCAGCCAACACTCCCAAGGTCAAACAAGCCCCTGGCCCTACGCACTGACTTAAATTAGATTTGGGCCCTGAGCAGCCTCACCTGTGCCCCCCCACACCTGCCCAGGTTTCCATTTAAGCTCAGCCTGGAGCCCCCAGCCCCTTCCTCCCCCGGGTGTGGGTGTGCTGCTCTGTGCCCCTGTCTCGGGGATGGACCTCAGCCGTGCAGTGCAGGTACCTTGTCTCTGGGGTGGGCGGTGGGTGCCTGTCCTGGCGTGTCTCCAGCCCTGGCTTTGCCCCTGGGGGCTGTGCAGCCGTGGTGCAGCCGTGCCCCCAGCCCTTGCAGCACACAGAAGCTGGGCAGGCTGCCCTGCCTGTCCCACCCCAAGCCACTGGGCAGGAGGGAGGTGGGAGGTGGGCTGCGCACACCCCATGGCCGTGATGCTCTGCAGGGGGGCTGAGCGGTGAGCTCAGCCAGGGGTTTTGTGCTGACCTTTTAGCTGAATACCACTTTAATGAAATTGTAGTTTCAAGGGAAAGGCAAGAGCATTCGCTCAGCTTCTCTACAAACAGATGGCTCCCGGTAAGCCCTGCCTTGCAGGCAGGACGGCATCCCACGCAGGCAGCTCTCCAGGCAGGGAAGCTCTTCTCTGGCCAGTGCCTGGTTCCCAGGACAGGAGAGCAGAGCTGCCCACTGCGTCAGCACCCAAGGGTGCTGGAAACGCTTCACGGCACAAGTGACAGCCGGCTGGTACAAGCGCCATGCACGGGATGGGAGATCTGGGGGGCTGTCATCANGCTCTGGGAATTGGCGGGGATTTGGGATGCGCGGGGCACGGCAGCTGGCACTGAGC
>VXBL01007425.1:0-62324 GCA_013400195.1 Aramus guarauna
GAGTAGAGAATACATGACAACTTGTTAAAAACTGGAACAGGTGAGGAGCAGTGTCCCAAAGTGGACTTTGTAGGAATTATTTCTGATTTTTCTGTGGTCTTTAAGCAAATTCTATTGACTGCTTTTGATAGTGAACAGCTTGAAGAAAGAGCGAATGAGAAAACAGGCTTTTAGAAAAGAGAGTAGAAAGCATTACTTTAGCACAAATGATCATTTCTTTAATAAGACTAATCTGGTTTGATGTCTTTTGCTTGAATTTTTGCTTTATTATTTTCTTGCCATGTTCCAGAAAAATGTAAGCTATTATACTGCATTAGATTTTGCAGCGTGCAGAAAGGATGACATTTTGTATTGGGAGGGAAATCCAGACAGCATCCCCGTCCAGGCTCCGTTTCTGACAGCTGGCTTCTCTCTCATCAGAAGGGTGGGTGAGTGCACCTCACAGACCGTCATGACTGAGCAGTAATAGAGGTATCATTGGTGATATTCTGCTATTTACTCCTTGTAAAACACCAATTAATCATTTTCACAGGGAAAAAGTAATTCTGAATAATTTTCCATTTTGCAAACAGTTTTAGAGCTGTCATTTTTTTTCTGTTTTGACATTTTCAAAATTGAAGAGTTCTAGGATTTTGCTTGAAATAAGTTTTCTTTTAGAAAGCTAAGGTAATTCCTAGTTGGAAAATATGAAGGCATAACATTAAATGAAACACAAAATATCGAAAACAGACAATCCAGAGAAGCCAGCATAGATTTTATTTTTTCTATTTTAAGCCTATGAAATATTTTTAACATTTTACTTTTTCTTTCCACTCTGAGATAGGAAAAAAATTGAGAAACTTGAAAAACTCTCCTAAGTCAAATAGTTTTTCAGCTTATTTCAGAAGAGTAAGAGCTCTTCATTTGCTGATTAATTCAGCTGAGAACAGCCCAGAGTTCAACTCCCTTAACTTTGAACTGAATTGTCCATTTGAAGTACTCACAGAAAGTGTTTTGGGATATTAAGGTCCAATTTGCAACCTTGGTGAAGTGTTTGAGGTTAGATAGGGCTGATCTAGACTCTATTCATCCTCTTCCCTAGCTGGACATACTAATGAGGATGGAGAAATCAAGAATTTTGGTTTTGTGGTACAAAACTGTCAAGAATGATAGAGCAAGGCAGGAGCTGAACATGCTTTGGGAATGAAGAGCCCGGGCCACTTAACTGCCACTAGATTTCTTAGCTGATCTGCAGCAGAACTGAAAGACTGCAACTGTTTTTCTGCTTATCAATCGTGTGTACTTATAAGCTTACTTATACTTTTATGCATGCCATGAAGTGTTTCTCCAAAATACTGCATGTGCTTAAAACAGATGAGTTCTTCAGACCTTTTATAACAAGATGAGGCACGATTAGATGCTAGAGTGATGCTTCATTTGCATGCTAAGCTAACTTTAACTGGAAATAATTCTCTATGTGGCTGGCTCAATATTTCCAAGTTGTTTTACACCCTGTTCAAAAAGAAAAAAGAGATTATTGAGTACTGAGGTTGCAGAAATCTTGCAAAAGGTGCCTGTATAAGAAAGTGTAACTTATCACAAAGGCTGCATATTTCTCCTCCCTGAATGCAAACACACATTCACATTCTTCTGTGTCTTATTGCTGTATAACTTTTAAAATACAGATAATGTGCTGCTTATTTTCCTACACAACATTAAGCATTTCCATTAGTGCTGGGGAAGCAGGAAAAATGGTTGTACTTTGCACATTAAATTAACACTGAATTTTAAAAGTCCTCCATATTTACCTGGCTGATACTGACAAGACACAAACTCGGAACAGTTTATGAAAACAAATAGTGTAGGTGGTTTCAAAGACCTTCCTGGAGATTATGAAAATTCAGTAAGGCAGAATATTGGTTATTACTTTGTCTGTAGCTGTGACGTACATTTTGCAACCTTCCTTTTATTTTTTCTCATACTTGCTGCCTTTCTCAGCTAGACAGCAATTATTTTCGCTACGTTCTTCCCATTTAAAAAACCCCTCGGTGTTTGTTTCTGACCAAATCCATATTTTTCCCAGGATTTGGCAAAACTTTTTCAGTCTCGTTGTCCAGCTTCTGTGAAGTTCTCAGCATCTTAACTCTGATTCAGCTCATAATCTTGCCTGAATAGCTTTGATGAATGAGTTTGACCACCTCAGTACAGTAGATTCGAGTGTGGATCTCTGGGTGAAATACTTTATCCTGGTATTGTAAGATAACACGTAGCAAACATACCTCATCTAGAAAGTAGCCTGGAGATGATCCACAGGCAAAGAGTGAAATTTGGGCCTTTTGTTTCTGAGGGCTGATTTATCTGTAAGCTGTTTGGTGCAATTTTCATTGCCCATGGATATTATAACTGCTTATTTGTGGCGTTTATCCCAGGAAATGTTCCTTTTTTTGGCTTTTCCTCTGTGCAGGAAGATATCATAATTCGATTGGTTTAATATGCCAAGTGTTCAGCTCACTTCTGTAAGCACAATATAATCATCCACCAAGACAAACAGGGATATTCACCTCTGGGCAAATACTCCATCATTTATCCTATGGTGCCAGTCTCTCTGCAATGATATAATCATTTAATAGCTGCTGTCTTCAAGGTAGGCTTTTAACAGTCCATGGATTGCTGGAATGAATTTGGCACTTTTATCTCTTTACTTATAGTTTCATCCTCCATGATGGGTCTTATCAACCCCTTGTCCTGTGGAGAGGATAGAAAGCTCTTCGGCTGAAGCTTTGATGGTCTTATTTGTCCGAATTTGCACTTCTGTCCGACTCTTGGCTGCAGCTCTACATTTCATATGTGAGGCTGTTCTGATCCATTTAAATGCCTATGGGGATCTCAACAAGCTTTTTGAAAAGATTAATGACTTAGCTGTGGTTTTTATGATAGTGTTTCTAAAGAAAATCCTGCATACCTAATAAGGTTATTTCTAAAAGCCAAAATTTGCATTGCTTACCATAAAAGACAAATAGATAGACTGACTACAAAACATCTGAAGATTTGCTGCCCATTTTTGTCTTTTGGAGATCAATTTTTACAAGAAAATGGGAATAAAGAAGGGAAACGGGAAATAAGTAAGAGATGCATCAGCTTTAAAATGACAGGAGAGGAAGGATATGGATGTGAAGAATTCTTTACTTTAGAATCTTGTACCATACGGATATACCTTTGTTAGTTATTCCCTACAGTCTTATGTTTTTATTTGCACATGACTAGAAATAGGAGTACTTTAAAATAATAAGATTTATTCTTATTTCATAAGATTTATTCTTGTTTCATAAGATTTATTCAAGATTTATGCGAGTGGCTACAAAAAGATTAACTGAACCATTAGCTAAATTGCGTATCATAATGCAACCACCAAAGAGCAGGCTGGAAGGAGAGAGGTTACATTTGTGCTTTTGTTAAACCGTTGACCTAGTAGAGTACAATTTTTGAAGTGCATTTGAAACTTGTGTGTTAATACTCTTTAGTGAGTGTTAGTTAAACTTCTGTCCAAAATCAGGGATCATCTCACACGTAACAACTGGTTTTGACTAAAATTTGAATGATATCTGTTCAGATTTTCAAAATGTGACGTGTTTGCCTAGCATAAATCTTCATTTATTGTGAAGTTGTGTGATCTAGTGTGGCAAAAGCTTCATTTATGAGTGGTACCACATTGATAAGATCAGATTTATCTCATTTTCACTAGTTTTCTGTCTCTTTTGTGTTACCTATCATTAGAGTTGACCATTTAAATGAGATGTTTCCTTTTTGAGCTGTAGAGACTCTAAGCTTAAGGGGACTTTTTAATACCATTTCTTTTAAGCACATTCTACAAGTTTATTCCTGTAGGACTAGTAGACAAACTTGAAATTATAAAATTGAAAATTTAACATAAAATTAAAATTGCAGAGGAAAATAATAATTTTAGACACTATCATCATGTATTGGCCTCATGTTAAGCATATGAAAATGCTAGTAAAATCTCTCCTCCTAAATGAATGTGTATTAGAAAAAAATGCCTGCACTTGCAAGTAAATGAAGAAGAAGCAATCCTGATTATTCAGATGTAAAATAGAGCACAACAGATGTACGATTCTGTGGCATCTATTGTTTTTTTCCCAGGTTATATTTCTTTTTTTCTAAACAGATGAACATTTATTTATTTAAGGTATGTAGTCACTTTTATTATCATCTTCTTGTTGTTTCATAAGAGAAATTATAACATTAGCTATTGAAAATATCTTCCAGTATTTGCAGAGTAAATTTATTTGGAACATAACACGTTGTCCGACTCTAGATGCTATACATCTGTTGTTTGATTTGCTGCTACAAACACTAGATGCAACAGAGAAGAGAAATAGGCTTACTGACTCTGATGATATTGCGAGCCACTTTTCACAAATGCTGACTATGCCAGGGTTAATACTTTGTCAGATGATGAACAGACTAACAGGAAGACACAAATGTCTGCCTGGACCAAGCGGTGAGGAGCTGTGGAGTCTTGTTTACTCTTCAACTTGCCCAGGGCACTCTTCTGCAAGGTCAGAGTGGTGTTCAGTATGGAAAACATAACAGTGACTCCTCACACCCTTTGCTAAGTAACATGCATCATCACATTTGCATTGCACAGGGACATTGCAAACCTGGCATACCACCACAAGACCCAGAAATGGACCTCAATCCTATCAGTGATTCTGCAGCCCATTTCCCACTGTGATATATCACTTGGTACCACGTGCTGAGAATTTATTGGCAGTTGAACCAGTGTGAAGATAAGACTCTGACAAGTTCTGTGGAAAACAGCTGCTTCAGCATGACTTCTTCTGATACCTGTTAGAGGAAAGACTTTCTGTGAAGCCTCCTTGCCCAGAGATGCCTGTGAGTTTTGATTGTAAACTGTCTTTGTGGCAAAGCAGTTGATGCTTGCATGTAGAAAGCTGATTTTTAAAGGCAGGTATCTTCTTATTTTAGTCTTATAGGGCTCATTTTATGAGGGCCAGGGCTCCCTTTGGTTTTATATGTGACCATACGCACAATAATTTTCTAGTGAAGGTTCTCAGCATAGTTTTTAATCTGAGTGCTAAACTGAATGAAATAAAGAAACTGGGTATTATTCATCAAGATGATGCCAAGGACACAGAAACTTGACTATAAAGCTGCTTACATGAGTTTTACATCAGTCTAAGTTTTCAATTATTCCTGATTTGCAATTTTGTCAAGAAAATTTCTCCCTTGAAACACAGTGTGAATTTACAAAAGCAAAAGAAGGAGTACACCAGATTCACCTCTCAAAGTTTACCGAGTAAATTAAGAGCCTCTGGTTTTGAATCTTTTGCATTATTTGCCTTTAAAAAAAAAATAAAAACAAAAAACCCAAAGAAAAGAATAAAACCTGTTTTCCTCATTCCTAACACTTAAAGGTTAGTTGTGTTTTTCTCCTTCAGGGTTACCATGGTGATGAGAGTAATGTTAAGGCCTAGATAGGCAGGTACTAGATTAGGCTAAAATCATTTATCCTTCTTCTCACCTGCAAAATGCATGGCCAGAAGATGAATAGCATCATTTACAGCACTCACTCCTCTGACAGGCTGCTGTAAGCTCAGCCCCAAGAGTTCACATTAAAACATGGGTAGAAGTTTTGCAGGCCTAAATTGTACTGCAAAAGGAGGCTGACTTTCAAAATATATCTAAAAATACAAATATATTGCTGGAATCAATAATAAAACTCAGCAACAGCAAACAATAAAAGCCCCAGCTCTACCCTATCTGCTCAAGAGGAAAATGCAGAGGGGAGAATATGCAGGCAGAGGAAGCTGAATGATTTCTTTTTTTAGTGATGCTGAAACTGTTACTTACTGCAATGCCTCATTAGCTCTCTGAGGCAAGGCTCTCCCAGATGCATAGGCTGTTTCACGCTCTTAATGCTAACTCTGATTCTGATAAAGTTGCTGTCCTGGTTTCAGCTGGGATAGAATTAATTTTCTTCCTAGTAGCTGGTATAGTGCTGTGTTTTGGATTTAGGATGAAAATAATGTTGATAACGCACTGATGTTCTGGTTGTTGCTAGGCAATGTTTACACCAAGTCAAGGACTTTTCAGCTTCTCATACTGCCCTGGCAGTGAGGTGGCTGCAGGTGCACAAGAAGCTGGGAGCAGACACAGCCAGGATAGCTGACCCAAACTGGCCAAAGGGACATTCCATACCATATGACATGTTTAGTCTATAACTTGGGGTAGTTGGCCGGGGCACGACTGCAGCTCAGTAACTAGCTAGGCATTGGTCAGCAGATGATGAGCAGTTGTGCTGTGCATCACTTGTTTGCTATATTATTATTATTGTCATCATTGTCATCATCATCATCTTCCTTTTCTGTCCTATTAAACTGTTTTTATTTCAACTCACAAGTTTTTCCTCTTTTTTTTAATTCTGTCCCCCATCCCACTGAGGGAAGGGAGTGAGCAAACAGCTGTGTGGTTGTTTTAGCTGCCTGCCAGGTTAAATCACAACACTTGCCCCGTTGTGTTGCTGGAATCAGGTGTCTCTCCCCAGCTTTCTCTGATCCACTTACTATTCTGAGTAATGCTACTGATCTGCCAAAGAGGAACCACAACCCCACACTCCTATGAAAATCAGCCTGAAGAAGACTTCAAAATGCTATTTATTTTTTTGCTGTGCTTCAGGGCAGTCATTCGTCCCAGCATCAGGCAGGTGCTTGTCTACCATGCTCTCACAGCTGCCTTACAGCTCTGGGTTGGAATTACTCTTCCTATTTTGGCTTTCTCTTTGAATACAAATTTTAATCTAACTTTCTTTACTATATGCATATATATCATTAATATCAATCTTTATTTATGTGTTGGGTTTGCATGGCAAGGTTTTGGTAGTGGGGGGGCTACAGGGGTGGCTGGCAGGACNGCGAGCGGCTCTGGTGGGCACCTGGCCCCCAGCCAGGGTCAACCCACCACAATTTAATATCAAATAAGTGCATATAATCTGGTTCTTCTGTCACCCTTCCCCCCAATTATTTTAGTACTTAGTATCTTAATTTCACTCTCAAATCAGCTGTGATGTTTGTATTGGTACCTTGATAATGTATTTAAATGAATATAAGCTGAGCTTCTTTATTTAATTGTTGAAAAACTAACTGAATTGTGGTATATTCCTCTTCAGCAGAAGTGGAAAAATATGCTCTCCTTCACAGGTTTGTTTATTTATGGCATATGCAGTTAATAGATATTTCTAATGCCTCTTATGCAGTAAGTAGATTACCTGATGCTAGCGATTTAATTTCAAATATCTCACATTTTCTTATTTAGGATCATCAACATATTTTTACATTAATTATTTAACTGCCATTTCCAGTCTTTTTTGTCAGGCACACTTCTGCCTACTCAGGGCACAATTAGTCACTGCATTATTATACATTTAAACCAGTTTAAGTGAATAAAAAGTAATTTGCACATTTTGAACACGGTTACATTTTGTTCTGAATATTTTTACGCTGAAGATTGGCTTTCAGTTTCACATTAAGTAATTTTTGTTTTTCAAAATGGAATAGCTAAGGCTTATGCAGTTGTTTTCTTTTTTTAGATCCTGAATTACTTTTAAGAACTATACTTCCACTTGATTTTTGATGCCCTTCTCATCTACCAATAGCAAAAAGACAATACAGCAAGTAAAATAATTCTGAATTACAGTTAAGGGAAGCAATAAGCTGCTTAATATACACAGTCGATCTACTGTACTTGTTCTCACTGGAGGCAAAATATGCACAGCTGACCCTCTTTTCTATAAACGTAGATTCATACCTATTCTGTGCCATGATGTGTGGCGCACTACAACCACCACTTCAAGCCTTTAAGCCAAATAACTTTTTTTCTCAAATTGTGTTTATGGATTTTTGATTCCATAGTTGGTTGCACCGACAATTTTGGAAAGAATTGTGTATCAGAGGTTGGGAGGATGAAAGGCTGAAGCTCCATGTTTGAGACACAGTTAAGGTTTTGCTCCATGTTCTCGGGTCCTAGGTATTACTGTAATACTAATCATAAGAGAGGGTAAATTTCCTAACAGTAGAATATCTGCCCTGATACAACTTGAAAATGAAAAATAAAATATGTCCATGCAATTTTCTAAGCATTTTTGAGACCTGGAGACAGTAGAAGCACACTAAAGAAAACCAACCGCTAACAAAAATAGATTAAGCTCTGGGAAGAGCACTTTCTCATCAGGAAACAGGTCAACTGTCTTTTTCAACTTTTAATGGGGTTGTAAAATGAAAGGGGACTTATTTCATGACCCCTATTCATCTTTCTTATCTGCATTTCTTTTTGCTGTCTTGCAAAGCAAGCTTTGACACTTTTGGAATATTAACCTTGATTGTGCAGCAAGACTCCTTCTTAATTAACCATTAGGTGTGTATTTGGATTAAAAATATTCATAAGCAAAAGTTAAAAATATTACAGGATCTCTAATGTGCTCCTTAGAAAGGTTTATTTTATTATAAACGTTTCCATAAACATAAGAACATAAGAAGGAACTATAATGGACATGAAAGAAAGTTACGCTAAGCCATGTGAAGTGCAGACTTTCCATTTTATTCGCAGATGACTGAGTCTTTCTTTGAGTAATATCATCAAGAAATAATTCCATCAGTGGACCAAGGTTAAATATATTTCTAATTTGTTATGCTTAAAGTATAAATAACCAAATGAGACTTTCACAAATACATAAAAATTTCTCTTAATTATTTCCTTTGTCTTCATGCAAATGATAAGCCTTCCTTCATGAAGGAATTTTATTTTTATTAATGCAGTCCTAGACACCTGCTATTTGGCTTTCCATCTCTACCTTCTTTCATGAGGGAAGTCAGTGGAACTTCTGTCAGTAACCTCTATCATATTGTTCCAAAGTTTCCTAAAGTGAGAGTCAGCAAAACAGTCGATAACAAACGCCAATGAAGTGTCTCTTGCGAGGCTGCCAGCCCTTCAAGGCTTTCACATGCTCCATGAATTAAATGGGATGAGCACTGAGTTACCAGGACTCCAAAGGAGGGTGAACACTAAAGCAGCGCCGTTTGTGCCACTGCTGCTAGAAGTCTGCGCATCAGTTTCATTCCCAAATCCTCATTTTAATGGTGTAAATGCTTTTGCACAGAGGATGGCTGTGACTTCCTTTTTTGCTACTATTGCAAAATCTGCTTGCCTCTTTTGAAATTTAGAATTGTTCAGTTTCAACTAGCAAAAACTTGACCTTGCAAAACTTTATGAACACAAATAGTCTCAATAATAAAAGCAGAGCTGTTTGGGTGTATAATTATCCCTCATATGAGTAGAAATATGCAAGACTGACCTTTAAAACATGCTCTCTGGGCTATCATAATTTAAGGAAACAGAGTATTTTTCCCTTTTAATCTAGGTGGCAAAGCTAGCAAATAATTTATAGTATGAATTAATTGCTTTTCCTTTTAAAGAAAAAATCTTGATAATTGACTTGCTTTATTTTGAAAATGTATTATTCTGAATATAAAGTATTGCTTTTTCATGAAAAATTTAGTAAGGCTGTTTGATACTGTAAGTGCATTCACTATCAGCAGCACCCACATTAACCCAGCAGACTGAAACAGCTCCATCCATTGATTCAATGGACCGTGAAATAAAAACGTTCTCTCCATAAGCATTGACACACTAGACCTCAGTGGATTGAAGCTCCCATGATGAGTTACCAAGTGAATGAAACTCTAATAAGACCTTTTTTAGGCCTTGACATGACAGATTTACAGTACCAAAGAAATAGAATGAAGCCTCATTTTTTCAGGGTTATTCAGTTTAATGTATATTTGATAGTTACATTTAGAGGTCATTTCAATGATGTTCAAGCTTCACGTGAAATTTTCAAAAATGCCTTTTTTTTTTTTTTTACTTATGAGGTTAAATCTAATTTTCAGTAGACATTGGGGGGACAGATATATTCCTATTGTTTATTGCAAATGGCTAGAGGAGATTTTACAGGCTCCACCCTTCTGTCAGCTAGTAGTTACTGCCTCTCTGTAGGACTGGTGTACATCTAGGGAATGGATTGAATGAGTCCTATTCACACTTCAGTGTATGGTTGCCTTAAGGAAAACTGCCAGGTAAGGTGGTTTGAGTGGCTGACGTTGCACCGTAGAGGATTAGGGAGTGATGTGTGTCCCATCCTTTTGTCTGAACCCGGCAGTGATAGTCCTCACCTTTTGCAGAGGACTTTTCTATGTGCCCTAGAAATAAAAAGTCAAATATACACTCACTTTTGAAAATACTATTTTTAGATTTATTCTTACACTCAACTAGAGCTACAAAAACTTGATTCAATTGTGTCTCTGCTTCCTTTCTCTCTCACACTCCTTTGGCTGCAGTGCTAACCTATCTGAGGGCAGAAATGTATGTGCAAATAATACAGCAAATTGTGCTCGATGCAAAGAGCATTTTGCTGTGGATGCCAAGCATTTCTCAACCAACATAGAGCACAGCATTGCTTCATGAAGGCAGATGAATCTTGCTGGAAAGATTAATCCTTGCCCACTCCCTGCACTTTTCCAGTCATTCTGGGTCATTCTCAGACCACTCACTGCAATGGACTTAGTCACTTACAACAGTATCTAAATTCAAGGAATTGGTGAGAGCTTTGGATAGCCAGCTGCTGCTCAATAGTCAATGCAGCAAAGCTAGGTGCTCCGGAGGGTCTACATGCTCCATCTTTCCAAGGATCTCTAAGCTGTTGGGGAATGGCTGCAAGATCTCNCTCATATTGAGTCGATCGCTTGTCTTCCCTCGCTCGTCGCACTAAGCGACTTTTCCAGGATCATGAGTTATGACCATGTTGCCAAAGGCTTTTTTGATATACATTTCCCATGGCTCTGGCTATCTTTGTTATTCCTTGCTGTTGCTTCACTCCTATTGGGAAGGGTAAGGAGAGTATATATGATACCACATAAAGCTTTCCAGTTCTTTCTGCCCTCCAGATAGGGTGGATGCTGTTTACTGTAATATAAAATTCATCCAAAGAATTTCATTTGAAAGGCAGAAGGTCTCTGAAGATACCAAATCTTTCCAAAACAGATTTTCACATTTCAGCTTCAGAATTGTAGGTTGTAGACTGGTTACAAAAGATTATGTTTAAGTGGGACTGCACTGTGATTCTTACTAGGTGTTCAAAATATATGTAAAGCTGCTAGCACATATAAGAGCTGAAGTCCACTTGGGTTTGTTTGTTGTCACCTTCAGTCACTTGCTTTCAAGTTGGTTTCATTTTGATGAGACTGTCTGTTAGGATCACGCTGACAAAGCCATACAACCAGTTCTTGTGATCCCCAAAAGGAGCTGCTAGGGCAGAGAACTCTTCCCACCCTCTCCGAGGTCTGTTTCTGCTACTCTGCATTTTGATGTTGATCACAGCCTGCGCAACCAGACCTGTATCAACTCTTTCTGTGCACCTGAGACACTAACAAGGCACTAGATGGGCTCCTACGCTGTACCTACACACGCTGGCCCAGCTCACAGGTGAGTCTGTTCCCACCTGTGGCCAAGGAGCATGAGTGATCAAGAGCTGTGGAGCTCATCTCACCTCTGAAAACATGCAATAGTAAAAGTCCATCTCTACATAGAGTCTTATTACTTACTTTATATATTAAAAAAATAAAACAAAATATTTTCAACAAGTATATGGCTCCCAAAGGCAAAATCTTTTTAATCCAGATATGATCATGATATGAAATACTGCAGTGTCCTGGCTCTGGCTAGGCCAGAGTTAACGTCACCAGGAGCCAGGTGAGCCAGGCTGGCCGGGGGCTATTCCATACCACATGCTGCCATGCTCACCAGAAAAGGGGGCTGGTCGGGGAGGGGTGGGTTTGGCATGGCTCCGGGGCAGGCTGAGGGTCTGGTAGGTCATGGGATCGGTAAATTGCTTTCTGTTATCCCTCATTGTGTATCTCTGTCATGAGTACTGTTGTTGATTGTTTCCCTCTCCCTTGCTGTCCCAGTAAACTGTCCTTACCGCAACCCACGAGGCTTTTGCCTTTGTTTGTCCGGTCTCCTCCCCACCCTGCCGGGGGAGGGGTGAGCGATCGGCCGCCTGGTGCTCAGCTGGGCCTAAATCACGTCATGCAGGAAGGTGGTCATCAGAGATAATCCAGCCGTATGTTTTTGCGTCAGTGGAAACAGCAGGAAAGTGGCCGTTCCTACATATGCCTGATGCTAACCCTGTACCCTGGGGGCTAATCGTTTATCATTAGGTCAAAGAAGAAAACAGATCTCACTATTTCCTTGCCAATAAACAAGTTAGAGAACTTTTCAAAAGGATGCTGTAATTATGATGATTTTGCTGTGAGTCAAGTTTATCTGTACATAGTTAAAAAATAAAAAACTTCATGAGACAAACCAGATAAGTATCTGTGGAGAGAGATGAGTCCAGATTGCTAACTTCTCCACAGCATCTCCACGCCCATGGAGGCTACAGCTTTAGAAAAAGAAAAGTAGCAGATAAAGAGTCAGCTTGCTGTGGAGATTGGAGATTATTTTATTAATTTAAATATTATAATGTCTTAAATTTTATCTGCTATAAATTGAATTAATCGAACCATGATGCATTGAAGTATTAATAAGCTTTCAACTGAACTTTGCCACAGCGTTCTTAGTTATTCTTTCCATTACCAGCTAGACGGAACCCCTTTTATAATACAGCTGAAATATTTGACTCCAATTGCCACATTATAATGTGGTGATAATATAATGCAGATTCTGCAAAATATCTGTAATTACGTATTTCTGTTAGGCATCATAATGGGTCTTCTACTATTATACAGCTTTAAATCTTTATTTATATAGAGGTTATTTCTTAGCATTCATATTATTATAATAGTAATTTTTATTTAATATCACACTGTGTCTGCTTTTGATTATATTTTATAATAAGATGCAGCAGGATGTGTTATCAGATGATGTTTAATTTGTATAATGAGCTAATTGAATCTTCTGAATTTGGAAGCAATCATTCCAGAACTTTATTTTTGAAAACTCATGGTCCCAAAAACCAGGGACAAAAATCATGCAAAGGGAAGTATTTCCTGGAATGTAGGGCAATTCAAAGCAGAGATTATCGAATACCTACTTCAGTAGGTTCATACATCAGTTGTAAAAGAAATCAGATATTTGATAGATGGCATATAGTGTTAACAAATTCCAGAATGTCCATTTTAAGTTGATCATCAAAAAGTTCACCTTTCCTGAACTCTTGCTTTAAGCAAAGAGTGTCCCTAATTTCAAAGTGAAGTCTATGTGTGTGAAGTACGTTGTACATATACATACATGTGCACGTATATCCACATGTTACATACTACATATGTTTGTGCATATTAAATCAGTATATTGCATATACTGTGTGTATACATTAAGTTTCTCAAAGAGTATAATTAGCAACATTGGAAATCCTTATGCAGACTGATTTATCTGATGTGTAATAGATGATTTTTAGACCCTCATAATTTTCCACCTCTCTCCCTGAAGTCTGAGAAATAGTTTCACACAGCTCACTTGCTAATTACAGGGTGCCTCATCCTGAAGTAATTTATATAGGCTGGCAGTCATTCTAATACCTAGTACATCCTCACAGCTGCTGGATCTAAATCCACTGCAAATAGCAGTGGTGACAATGGTTAACTCTATCTAATGTGCTTGTATCATTTGCTGCACAATATAATTAACATAAGAAAAATATTTGTTTGAACGCTATGATACTTGCAGATTTCACTGTTAAATGACCATTCTACCTCAGAGTCAGGTGCTGGCAGAATCTAACTCCATGTGCAATGCTCCCTGTAGTTTATTTGGGTTTGATTTTGTGTGTGTTTTCTTTTCGTGTTATTACTTTCTTTTTGAGGGTAAAATAGAAATATATCATATAACAGACAATATATTTATATACACACATATATAATAAACATATTTATAGTATAATATATATATATGTATACATACAAAGTTAGGCTTCTTAGAGATCCTTCCTATTGAATGGAGGGCACTTCAGACCCATTTCACTTTGAATTTTGCCCCATGTGATCAGTTTTGGTCTTTCATGTGCAGTAACAGGGCCAGTATGGCAACAAAACCCATAATTTTAAGATCCACTTGAACAAACATGCCTCAATCATAATGTTTAAAATGCTTTAAATAGGTGCTACCTCTACAGTGGCTTCTGTAAATTTGTATTTTATATGAGGGATTGAAGTCTACTTCTAATCAACTAAGTATTAACAAATTGTGACAATACACTCTTTCTCCATTACATGCAATCTACGGCTACTCGTATTTAAATTGTGTTGAGGGTCATCTACTCTAATGCGTACGGACAGCACGGTTCCCATCAATACTCTAGCTAATCTCAGGGACCTAGATAAATGGTTTCCACAGAAGAAAATCACTAAGGGCTTAGGGAGGAATCAGACTTCATTGCTATTCCCCCTGTAGTGCTATCTCAAGGTCTCTTTGTCAGACTCTGTGTGTAACAGAATGGACAAAGTTTATTCTCCTGATTCAAGTCCCTCAGATCCCTTTAAGTTTTCATTGAAATACTGTCGCTCTTACTCTGTTATATCTCTAAGTCACCGATCTAACCCGATGGAACCAAATTTCTGCTAAGCAGTGCAAAAGTACAGCTAGCAAACACTTCTTTCTGAAAATCAAATCCCTGACTGTGCAACGTGAATTCAAAAGATGTAATCTCATGGTTAGGGCACTGCATTAGGATCTGGAAAACTGAGTTTTGCTGGTCAGCTCTGAGCTCCTCTGAAAATGACTTTGAGTCAGACCCTTAAATGTATGTGAGTATTTTTTGCTAACACTGATGGAGTTCATGTATTCAAGGTGCAGATTCTTGCAATCATCTAGGTTTTTCTGGTTTTTTTTGATGTCCAGTAAATCAGAATAATTGATTCTGCTAGAATAAATTCTGCTCCTACCCTTGAAGAAGTATTATGACCACAAGTATGTTCAAATAAGATAGACCAACAGACACAAAATCAAATCAGTCTGGGGGGTATACACATGCAAATAGCTATTAGGTGATGTTATCTTTAATGATTGAAAGCACAACAAACCTTTAGTAGCCAAATTTGATAGGTTTTCTTTACTTTGAATATGTATAAGTCAAAAAAGTTTTTGAACTGGGACCCCTTATATTCAGTTTTGTTTCAAAATAGTATGTTTTAAGTAGCTGTGACAGATGCACTGGACCCCTTAACTAAACGAGTGGTAGTTTGATACAGGCTCCAAGAGAGGGAAAGACCTGAGCTGTAACTGGGCCAAGAAAGCCTCTAGTTCCAATCTGTTTTCTGAAAACCCACAAAGGAGCAGAGTGACATGGTGAGCATCGATGTGTCTGAGCTTGGAACACCAACCATGTGATTAACACATGAATAGTGAGTGGCTTTTCCAAGACTCATTTATCAAGGAAAAAAGAAAGTTGTGGGTACAAGAAACCTCATGAATCATACCTTTTCCATTGCATGTAATTTGACTACAAACCAACCACTTTATTCCATAAATATGACAGCCTACGTGAGCTTTCTTTGAGCTCTCCCTGCTAGGCAGCGTGGCTGCATGGCAGTGATGTAGGAGCTGGGACACCTCTCAAGGGTGCTTCTCAAGGCAGAGAGACTTTTCGCCAATGGCAGATCTTTGGTAAGTGACTGATAGTATGCTGAATTAATACTAATGAAACTTTAGTAATCCATGTAGCTATTAAATATTAATTATTATCAACTTTGTATAGATAAATCCATTAGACATAAATTATTGTCGAAGTCTGAGACTAAGATTGGATCTAGCTGCACCTAAGCTCCATCAGGAGTTTAGAAAGCAAAGGGATCCACTCTGAACCGTGTGACTCAATGGGAGGATCTTCCTTACCCTTTGTGTCTCCAATCTCTGTGTGAATCATTCTAACGCAATTCTAATTCCATTTTCCTTTGTATGTTTCTTCCATGCAGTAATTAATAACGTGACCCTTGCCATCAAACTTGCCGTGAACCTTGGTAAACCACTGTTAAACTTTGTTAAATTTCATTGAATTTATTGAACTCTGTCAAATTCTTATTTCACCTCAATAAAACATATTGCTGCTCTTTTGAGTGAGGTACATTCCACTCTTCACAACAGTAGCAGACCCCTAAAAAGAGTGCTGTCGTTGCTAGGTATGTGCTTTTTGCAAAGTGTCGGATTTATAAGAAAAAGGACTAGACAGACAATTTTAAAAAAGTAGGAATGCCCTTCAAATAAATGTCTGAAGTTGTTTTCTGGAAATTGGCTGTTATCAGAAATATGTTTTCTATTTTTGAGGCTTTTGGGGTTCTAGAAGTAATTGACTATCAGATCGACTGAGCAATCTTGGTCAGCATTCAGAACATTTTTTACAAATACATAAGTTATGCACCTTGACCAGGTTTCTCTGTTGAATGACAGGGAGCAAAAGCATCTGTAATTATTTTGAATTGTTCAGGTTCTTCACTCTCTTTAATTTAGAAGGCAGCGCTGTCACAACTTACGAGTTACGAGTGTCCCATGCAGTTGATGTGTATGTTTAAAGATTTCCAATTGGATAGAAGGTGGCCTTGACATTTTTTTAAAGAGGTTGGTGGTACAGTGGATTTCTCTCCAGAACAATACAATGATAGAAGAAGTTTGGAAAGTTTAAATAAACATCTAGCCTGAAGAGTTTATTATCCAAACTGAAGTCACAAACCTCTCTGCATTCATTAGCGTTTTGTAGCTGCTAGTGTTTAGTCATCCAATGTTCAAATTAAGGATTTTTTTGTCACAGCAGAAGCTTGCAGTCTGGGAACATGGTCCAGAGGAAGCGAAGCATGACTAAAAGTCTGGCAGACAGATTATTGGCTGGTGTTGTGCAGGAGGAAGTCTCTAAACTAAGAACCCTCAATCAATAGAGACAGCCTGTACGCGGCTGGGACTGGGAGAACGAAAGCTTCTGAACCACAGCTGGTGGTGGGAGTTAGAGCCTAAAAGCTACAGTTAAAGATTTCTTTACTCAGACTGTGGATTTTTGATCCTGAGACACAGCAGCTAAAATAAATCCTAGAATGTGTAATCAGCTCATGATTACAAGCCTGTTGGATATCTGAATCATATCTGTAGGAATCAGCTGACGGTGAGGGATAGCTCTATGCCCTCTCTGTGGGATCTAACACACAGTGCCCTCAAATGACTTGCTTGAATCCTCTCCAAAACAGCGAGCAGAGTATTGGCCATGTCAGCATTTGCCTTCTGGTCTGTCACAACTTTTGAAGTGATGCTCGAAGTAGTTCTAACTCACTCACAAAAGAAATGGAGGCCTGGAGAAAACCTTTTTTTGTTTGGTGTTTTAACTTACTGGGCAGGCATTCAGGAGAGTGGTGAGTGGAATGAAGGACCCTACAGAGATTTTAGGCCAAGCCAGTGCTGTGGAAATCTGAGGTTTCTGATATACGATGTAAAAGCACATTTTAGGGATTTCTACAGATAAGCTATTCCATTTATTACTGTAATGGTAGATAGGTCACTGAATGCAAAAAAAAACCCCCAAAAACCTTCAGGGCCAATCCCTAGAAGGTTTGCCTGTCCTTCTAGCAGTTTTGAAATACTTCATATGTTTATTTCACTATAGCCAACATGGGGCAGCACACAATAAAATTAATTCTTAGGCTTAGATATACAAGCAAGTTACCCTGGTTTAAAAAACTGAGTGAATCAGCTGTCTTAATTAACTATGAGCTCACTATCAGCCTTCAGGAATTATAGCAACTGTGCTTTAGTCTCATCTTTCTCTATAAAGATTAAACTGCTTCTCCTTACCTTGTGTGTGATGTGCTCTGGGAAGGTGGACCACAGAGAACTCTGTCTTGGATGATGTTGACCACAATAAATTGATTCTGGGCTCAATAGCAAGTGCCCCTTTACTTTGTAAGAAGATTACTGCAGTCCCAGTACAAACCAGAAAGTAAAATATCCTTCAGCTTCATACCCATAGAATGTCACTGGTGACCTAGTCTTGTGTAAGAAATCAGTACCGGGTTCATTTATTTGGAAATGGTTCTGTTTTACCATTTCCTAAGGTCACTGTGAAAGTTTTCATAGAATGGTTTGGGTTGGAAGGGAGCTCAAAGATCATCTAGTTCCAACCCCCCTGCCATGGGCAGGGACACTAGACCAGGCTGCTCAAAGCCCCATCCAACCAATCTTTTGTATAAAGAGAAGGTGGTACTCTGCTTATAGTTGAATTCAGGGTGAATTATTTAATTCAAAATATCTTGGAGTTAAGCAGTCCATAAATTGTAAGTACATTTCTCAAAGTGATCCTTCAGCACAGAACACAACACGTCTGTAGATCACTTTCACGCTGCAATACAAATCTGCCTGCAGACCAAGTAGTGGCACTACTACTTGGACAAATATGTCTTTCCAGACACGTTGAAGAGCTAACACAGAGAATTAAACAACAAATGTAGACAGAAAGCAATTTTTCACATCATTAGTAATAGATACTTTCTGTTGTTTTGCTATTTTAGTCAAATTGTGAGTCTGCATAATTAGGAAGGTATTTGCACAGATATGAAGTAACCAGAATAAATTAGGTTAAGAAACAAAAATGCAAAAACAACAGTCTTGATTTAAATAATATCCCTGTTCATAGCTTGGCTAATTTACTGTGGTAAATTACATAATAAACATATTATACTGATTTCTTATGTACTAGAAAATTTTCTTCCAGGGTTTGCTAAATGTTTGTGTATTCCTGTCTTGTAGCAAACAGGAATATTTAAGAATATGGTGCGGCACTACTATCTTTCCACTTACTACTCTTTATCATTTATATTGCAGTAACATCTGTTGCTTGCCTACTAATACAGATGCAGGGAATGTTTCAAGTCCAACCTCTAACTGAAATATAGAAGTTGAGGAGAATCTCCAGTTTTATGAAATCTGAAATGTTTTGTGGCAAATAAGATATTGTAATGACTTATTTTTGTTTATCACTAGCCTTCTTTCCTTGGAAACAAACCACCTTGTTTTCAACTTGCAAAAAAGGCATAGACAGCCCATCTTGTGACAGGTTGTCTCCAGAAAGTCATACTCAGGCTTGCTCAATGTCTTCGATAATTGATAGCAGTCTCAGTTTACTCCATGGTGAAATATGTTCAGTTTAGCTGAGTTTGATGTTTGTTCAGTTATTTTTGTTGCTGTTGTTGTTTGTTTCTGGGCTTGGACTCTGCAGATTTATGTGTGTGTGTCCCTGAGTCAGTCATTCCTGCTATCCAGGCTATGTAAAAATAGCAGTAAAGGTTGTTTTGCTACGTTAGAAAAAAATTCTCTGTGGCATGGGAGTTTTTTCCTGTGGTTAGTCATGTAGCTAGGCAAACCCAGCATGAACTTGGAGAAGCTTAATATAAAAAAAGCCAAGGAATGGAACTTGTTTGGTTTTGGCATGCTTTCTTCGTGCTCTTGTCATGCTCTTTTGGTGGTTTTTATTCCATGATTCTTGCATTTTAGGCCTGTTTTACTGGTGTATTTGGTGAGACTGGTGTTATTTTTGTCTTTGTGGTTTTTTTGGAAGGATTTTTTTTGCAGCTTTATGAGTGTTCTTTGCATTCTTAGTGCATTTCCTTTGCAATATAGTGTGGATTTTTTGTGTTATGGCACATTTTTTTTTCATCATGGTGCTTTCTTGGGCATTTTTTGTGCTTTCTTTACATTTTTGATATATTTTTGGTCCATTTTGAGTTTTTTTTTCTCAGCTTTGTCTTTTTTTGTGAATTTAGTTTGTAAATTTGCTTTTTTTTACTTTTGTGGTGGGCTTATTAGTGTGTCTTGATTTTTTTTTTGTGTGTGTGTTTTTCCAGATCATATGCATTTATTCCTTTTTTGTATTTGTTTCCATTTTTGCACTTTTTTCATTTTGGGACTTTTTGCTGTTTTGCAGGAATTTCGGAGGGTATTTCTTGCCTTTTTTTTTTTTTTCTCTTTTTCAGACTATTTCCCCTCATTACATTTTCTTTTCCTCTTTTAAAATCTTTGTACTTTTTTCCTTTTTTTTTTTTTTTTTTTTTTTGGTTTAGATGGTATTGGCATTGAATGACATTTTCCATTATTTGACAGTTTCAGTGTTTTCAGGTATCTTTGGGCAATTATTGGCATTTTTGGTGTTTTCTGGCATTTTTAATGGTTTTTGGTATTGGCATTTTGGGACATTTTTGGTGCATTTGCCAGTGGTTTTTGGACAGTTTGGGCATTTTCTGTGGTTTTGTTTTGTTTTCATTTTCAATGTGCTTTTTCAGCATTTAAAAGTATATTTCAGTATTTTGGGGCATTTTGATGGGCATTTTTTTGGCAATTCTTTTCCCAAGGAATGTTTTTGCCATCTTTACAGTTCAGATGATATTATTTTTGGAACCAGTGCTGAAGGCCCTAATACAACAACATCCTGGGGACACTGCTGCATGTACTGTTTGTTATGGGACTGGCCACCACCTCTATCACAATTCAGCCATTCAGAGAGACGAACTAAAGCACTTGTTACACAAGTAAGTGATGGTGGAATCTTTGCTTAAGAGATAAAATAATGTGACCTGATCCTGGACAAACCGTATGCAATTTTGAGTTGAACCTGCAAGAAGAGTGCCTACAAACCTGGGAGCATCCCCTGCTCCATTAAGTGCTTTTGAAGGCCTCTGGCACACAGATGGTCAGTGGGAAGTGCTTTCCACTGGACTCAAAGAAATCTCATCTCTCATCTGGCTCTTGGAAGAGCTCTTTCCCCTCTACCTGTCACAGTGTAATGTCTGAACTGCTTGGAAAAACCCTGTGGAGTCTCTGAAATGCTCACACTCTGGATACTAACTGAAAAAAACACTTTTGGTATGAAGTTTCCCAAGCCACATGAGTTTTGTTCTTGTAAATGTGTCCACTTTAAATCTGTTCCTCTCATCCCACCGATAAGAGAGGAGATGCACTGGTGTGCTCTCATACATGGTACATATTTGACTGGGGCACTCCCTGGGATTGTGTGCAATTTTTATTGCATTTAGGTGCTGCAGCAATGCCCAGAGGATCATAATCCGACTGGAAACTACGCCAGACATTGCTTAGACATGGCGTAGCTACATTTAAAATTAAATCAAGCTAGCTAAAAATGAGAACCTCTCTTGCATGCACAGCAGGAGAGAAGGGAACTCTGATGCCAGCTGGGATTTCCCATCTTAGCCATCAACCCAATTTTCAGTATCAATGTAACACTGATCACAAGAGAAATGGGTCTCAGGACCCCAGGTGGGGGTGACATTGTTACTTGAATTTGTAGTTAAAGCAGCACAGATGGGAAATGCTTTAGGACCACAACCTGAGGGCCTGATTTTAAATGTAAACATACCCAACAGGAGGTGGCCCAGGATGCTGGAAGTCCATATAGACAAGACAGACAAACGGAAGTAATGGTTCCTCTGTTTGATATGGAAAAGTGAAGAACAGTGAGTGTGACCAGCTTGCGTTTGCAAAAGAAACGTGCAGCAGAGATGGGAGCCCAGCAGCCCAGACTCTCAGCCAGACTGCCCTTTCCATGGTATATCTGCACTGTCCCTTGGCGCTGATATGCATGTAGCCATCAGTGCAGTCCTGAGCTGAGCTGAGAAACCCGGCTGGTTTTCGCAGTGCTCTGCCCCAAAGTAGGGCAGGGTGAGTCGAACCTCAGCACTGAGGGGCTCCACTTCCAGATCTGCTCAGTGACAGCCACTTCCCATGATCACTTTTCAACGCTGACATGTCATTGCTTTCAGTAAGAAAAACTACCCTGTAATTCCTTCCGAGAAGAGTATGCAGGCTTGACTGTCACATGGTGGAGGGATTGAGACTGGTGTTAATTTTGATGGACTAAAGGGACAGTATATGTCCAAGCAGTATTTCCATTGAAACTACTGAGATTACAGAATGCAGCCTGGGTTTCCAAATCTTAATTAAAAGCCCAATGAACTAGAACAACAAAATAGCAGCTAAGGATGATGTAGGTTTATTTTCTTTTTTGTTTTGTTTTTAATCAGTAGCTATCTAAATGACAGATAGGAACTGTAATTCTGTAAATGCATATGGTAACTAAACGACAGCATGAGACTTCTTTCTGTTGCAGAATAGTTGTCTACAAAAATTCATCCACATTTTCACTGATTGTTTTGGAGACATAGATGAACACATTAATAATGCTGAAATCATAGTTAGAATCATTTTTATGGCCCACTGAGTTTAACCACCGGGTGTTGCATTCATGCCCTAGCAATTTATTTAATAATGTTTTCCCACCTTGAAACATACTGTATCATCCCAAATCATCTGTTTGAAATGGTTGTTTCAATTGCTCAGTTGGCTCTTGCTAGTGTAATTTAACATTTTCATTAGCTCAGTAAAAGAAAGAATTTAAGGTTTTTTATGTTTCAAAGGCATAATGTGTGTCATGGTGGGAATCAGGTAGGAATTACTATTGTTTAATGAATACTTTATGGATCCTGTAAAGCAATTATATAGTGTAATTAAATTATTTGAAATTCAGTTTCTAACTTTGTTTCCTGAATAGACTTAATTTGATCTTTGGGTAGGGAATAACTTACTTTCAGTTAAGTCCTCTGTAGGCAGAATAGAGAATGTGTCATTTGAACATAGGTGGCTTGGGACTTCATGGGTAAGAAAAACAAAGAGCTTCCTTGTTTTGATCTATTCTCTGTTTGACGGCTTGTGTTCAGCATGGGGAAGTCACATAATTGCTATCAACTACTCACTGAATTAGCTTATTTAAAATCTTTTTCAATAAATGCATTGTACAGCTATTAACAATAGACTTGTAGGTGAAATAATACTCATGCTCGGTTTCTCAACAGGAGTTTCCATTTACCACAGTAATGCATGCAAATCCTCCTACAGAAAATACAGCACATATACGGATTCAAATAGAAACCAAATATTTGTGGGGCCTGATCAATTAACTCTTACTGAGGCAAACTGACATGGAAGTCTGTGAGCACATTATAAATGTAGCAGGTGTGCTTTGGACATTTCTGGCTCTTTTTTCACCCTCTTTTTGGAAGAATATAAGCTGCGACTTCATGAATTCAAAAATTTCCAATCCTCTTGTTCAGTCATCTGTGAAAATAAGTAAATTATTTCTATCTTGGATTAAGTCAGAGGTTTTTTCTGTTGGCTAGCAGGCCTTCCCAAGTACGTCAGTTTTCTCTTGCAGTAACTTCATTGTGGTTCCTCAGAGGACCCCATTCTGCCACAGACCACAGTGTAAGACCCAGCAGGTAACCCATACCATTGGACCTCTGCACTGGTTCTGTGACTGTCATAAATTGGTATAAAAATTAACCAGCTCTATATTTCTCATCTTTTAGTGTAAAAGAGAACTTTATTCAGGAAATCCAGAACAAAACCTTAGAAAATTACATATGTGGAAGTCCCTAGCCACTGAGTTATCACTGAACTAGAGCCCAGTTTTGGAGACGGACTTAAAAGTGTGTCCCAATAGTTAAAAGTTTCCTTCTTTTCCTGCATGGCAGTAAGGTTCAGCTCTGAGTCTTCAGTGGGAAAAGCTTCTGAACCTGAAGCCTTGGTTCAGGTCCATTGCTTACTGTGCTTAGCAGTAAATAAAAAGGTTTTCATGGCTGATTTAAACAGTTAGGAGGTCTGAGCCAGTAGCTAAATAGTCAAGGTCTGAGTATATCACAAAATGTCAGGGAATGAACTGTACTTCTAAAGGAGGGAACCAGCAGCTGAGTGTGTGCACTCTGTGAGGCATTAACCAGCTTTTTACTGCAAAGTCTGCACCTTCACTTCCAGAAAAATGAGTGCTTTAAAGAACACACCTCATTATATACAACCCTGCTTTTTCATGGAAAATTAAATAATCATGTTTTAAGGGAAGATAATTTATTTATCTTTTTTTCTTTTTTTCCTGTAAGTGTTTTAATTAGGCAGCCCAAATGAATTTCTTCTCTAATTCAAATTTTAAAAATGTGACTGTGTTCAAGATGGACCATAAGAGAATGCAACCTGCCAGCTTAATTAAGTTTCTGGAATGCTTCTGGGCAAAATTAATATATGTGGATGAAAGCCAAAATCAGCCTGACTGAACAGATTTTAGCTAGCACACAACAACTCTGAGAAATGCAGGGACCTTAAAGTACCCAGCTTAGCAATATTAATTACAGTGGTTAGAGAACTGTCTATCCTTTTCGTGGATGCCAATCTGCATTTATTGTTGTTTATTTCCAAGCCAATATGGTTATCAGAACAATCTTAGAGTTAAATTAAAAATTAGAAAATGATTTGCCATCATCTTCTGCTTCAAACTCTTAATAAACAGCAGCTGATGAAATTAGAAAGCTAGACTTACTCAAATAACCTGGGTGTGAAACTGAATTAGTTCATAATGCAATAAAAGCCTCCGATATTAATGTCCTTTACAAATATGGACTCCTAACTTGGTCTTTTGTCTTTTCTTAGACAATGGTCTCTGAATTCACTTGCTTCATCATGTCAGCAGACACTGCTCCAGAACATTTGGAGTCTTTAGTAGTGCTTCGCATAAACTGCATTCACTTGCCATGGAGAGAAGAAAACATAACGTAAGTGTCCTGCTATTTAATTCCTTAATTCTTCATGTTCGTCCCTTGCCATGCTGATAGCTCTACTACAGTCCTGTGTACTCCAGTGCTTTATCTTGCAAGATTCAAATGGAGGTAAGGTGGCAAAGACAGAATTTTTAGCTCAGCAAAGTCAACGAACTCATCCTGACGTCTTTACTGAAACACAGCTCCCATTGCCTGCAGAGGGGAATTTACCCAAGAAATAATGCTGAGATCAGACCACTAGGGGAAAATTCTCACATATATCTCTCTTCCATGCTTCCAACTTGTGGCGTTGATCAGCTCTGGTGAGCTCATGTACTGACAATACAGGATTGCACTGCATTATATGCACATGGTGGTAGTTAGAAAGTGATTAACTGATGTCAATGCAGAACAGAGACATTCTGGTCTTTTAATTACTCCCTTGAAGGAAAGTAAATGTTGCCAGTCTCTTCCCTCTTCTGTGAAATCTCTCCTATTCTGTGAAAAAGGCTTTCACAAAAGCTCTGCTTCTCAGTATAAAGTGGCCTAAGGATGCTCTGAATTAGTGCACTGCAGTGACTGCTTTCACCAAGCCTGTTCTGGAAAGGTGAAGAGGTCTTTGTGAGTGACACCTCCTTGGCATTTCTCTGCAGTATTTTTGATGATGAAGGTCCCTTATCAGAGAAAATTACACTTAGAAAACATCCTGGAACCAGAAATTCTCTCTCCTTCTGATTTTCCTTTGCATTGTGGAAACCAGCAAGAACTTGGTATTTATCAAGTTGAAAACAGTAACAATTTTCTTCTGTCATCAGTAGGTTTTGAGATTTAAAACCACTGCCTAATGGCCTATTCCTGACAACTCTGTCCTGTCACCCAGCAGTGGCAAAGGCTCTCAACCAGGTAGTTTCAAAAGCAGGAGAAACACTGAAACCTGCTTTTCCATGCGTTATAGTGCTTGTGTGGATTTTCTAACATCTAAGTGATGGGCTCTTAAGCACTCGCCATCTGACAAATTCATACAATATAATCACAAACATTTCTTTTCCTTACAACGCTACGCTGAAAGTATGGGTCCAGTTGACCACTATGACAGTTCAACAAATTTAGTGATGCCAATTTGTTCTGCAACTGGTGTAGTGAAATTTTGGTCAGATTTATAGCTGAACAGTAAAAAGACTTCAACTAGGTTTTGAAGCAACAGAGATATATATTTTCCTTTCAAAGCCTTGTGTCACCTTCTGGAGTACAAAAATAATACTTGCACGTCATATCAGATTCCTCTCTCTTTATCTGAGCTTTAGTGTGTCCATTGTTGTGAATAATATAGGAAAGATATCTGTTTCCCAAAGAAGTCTATAACAAAACTCCTACTGATTTCAAAAAGAAAGTCCTCTCCCTAGGCTCAGATCAACTAAGCTATGGCAGTATATTGCAGACAGAATTTACAAATATATATACAAATACATGCCCACAAATATAAAACCCATGACATTATATAATAATGTTGAAAAGGAGAGTCCAGTATTTTTATCTCATAATTTCTAATCGCATTTCATTAGGATTAGTGGTACCTTGTTTCCTTTTGTTCATGTCACAGTTGGCTTTAAATTGCATCTGTTATGTAGCCTGACAATTTTTCATGCAATTGTCTTTCAGGAATTAGTATAACTGAGCAATAAATTATTAGCAAAATAGACATTTGTCTATCTAGAAGGAAATGTAAAAATGTAGTCTAAATCATGTTGTTTAGATGCTTCGCTTATGACATGAGATTATTTTAAAAATAGAAAGAATTTCAAACTTGTACTTTACTCAGTATGCTATACTTTTGAGGGTCTTTTTGATCAGTGAAGGTTTCATGTGGAGTTTCATAAAAGCATGGATAAAAATATGGAACCTCAAGACATATGAGCAAATTAATTTAGACAAAATGGAACAATTTATCCCTGGGGTAACTGCATGGAAGTTGGTGGCAGCAAGCCAGACACTGATTTGGACCATCAAATTATGTATCATTTACTTAGAAGTTATTTCCAGTTGGAGCTGGTTTAGTCCAGGTTGGCTGTGTTGAAGCTCATTTGGGAGAACCGCTGTCTGCAGATTTTCAGGGTTATGGTCTGCAATTCAACTCCAGTAATGTTCAGGATTACAGCCTTTGCATGGGAGATTTTACTAACTGCTTGAGACAGCTCCACTGTTCTTAATCCTTGTGAATATAAATGGATATAAATATTGCGGAATATATTCTGCAGAAAGAAATAAGCTTCAGGCACAACAGACACAGCTATAAAATATTAGCTGTCTTCATAAGCAAAATGTTCCTCATTTTTTACATACACTATTTGTGGCTGCTCCAGCTTCCTTTGAAGTCAGTTTGGCTTTGATTTAAATGGGAACTCTGTGGGGCACAGACAATTTTAGTCATCACTTTTTCACATTTCCACTGCTTCATTCTAACAACTCAGAGCTTCCAGTGCTGATATCAGTGGCTTTGAGTGAGTCATGTAACTTTTCTGCATCTATCCATCTCTTAGTGCTGACAGCTGCTTGGAAACTATGTCCAGGCTCAGAAACTTGTATTTATTTTGGTGCATCTCTTTAACGGTCCATGCTCTGAAATGCAAAACTTCTGAATTTTGGGCAAAGTTTAGATGCACTGCCATATTTTCAGCCTCAGTAGACTGGAATGATGAAATTCAGAAAACCCAGACATGATTCTAAATGCAGTTCTGAGGTGATGATAAAACTCATATTGTTTCTCTGGGAAGCACTGATGTTTCTAATGTATTAGAAAAAATCAAATATCACTTGAAGTCTGTGAAGGTGAAATGTGCTATAGAAATGATACACTATCATTATTTATAATAATACTACAATATGCCTTGAGAAATAATCATGGAACTTAATAAGAAATTAATTTTCTCTATTTTTTTTTTAACATCCCATAAACGTTAATAGAAAATTACAGTCCTGCTCTTGAGTCTAACATAATGGTTCAAAAGACCTATAGGAAGAACTTATTTCTCCCTTTGGAGAATCTTAAAGGAAACTTTCCTAGAGAATCTTGTAAGTTTCATTTCTGTTAAATTCTGCAGGATTTTTTTTTTTTTTAATTTTGCAATACATAGAATGAGAGATTATGAATCCAGGAATCTGTTTTTCATGTGCTTTGTGAAATTGTCAGTACAAAAATTAAAGGCTTCTTATACTCTACAGAAGAAAGATCAGAATTTGCAATCAGATTTCTAAAGAGAAAAATGAAATTTAATTTTACCTGTGTATTCTAGCACATCAAGAGCCGTTACAATGTGTTTAAAATGCATTTATGTGGAGTTAGTTAACATAATGTCAGTGTAAAACCTTTGACACCAATGGATCTAAATGGTATTTTACTAGTCAGCACTAGTCTCACCCATTTCCTCAAAGCATAAAAGCAAATATATCCATTTTATTTGTATGCTGTGGTCTCCATTTTCCTCTGTCTTCTCTTTTTGTATCTCTGTCTCTATTTTTCTATTCTTTGCCTGTATTTTTCAGCTCCCCCTACTTGTTAATAGGAAAATATTTTACTGACAAACTGTAATATTACAGCAATATTTTATTACTTCTGGAAGAAATATTCAGGGGAATAAAATAACACGGGGAAGTTACTGAAATGAGAAAAGTGATAACATTGTCTGTTTTAGCAAAGTTCCATCTTCAGAACTGACTTACTCTTGATTTTCTCCAACAGCCCTTGCATCTTTAACCAAAACAATCCCAAATTACATTTTAAATTCAAGGAGTTGGCTGAGTAGAATTAGGAGGAACTACTTTACATTTCTTATGAAGTTAAGAGGGAGTGGTAAGGAGTACTTCATTAATTTCAATCCTTTGTGAAAAGTCATCAGCCTTAGAGACTACTGGTGCAGAAAAGAATTTGAGAAGTACAAATACTCATAATACTCTGTGGAAAGTTTATCTGCATATTGCTGTCTGGTTTTATGGATGTACGGAGGTCTATTGACACTTCTTTTGCCCAGCTTCAAATTAATTGAACTTTAACCTCACCAACTGCCTCCCCAGAGCTGTGGTGCTAGCAGTCAGCTCCCAGAGGCTTGAGGTACAAGAAAAGAGAAAACAAAAATAGTCAAAGCAGCTTTCACTTACATAAGAGTAAACTGTTAGAAATAAGGAATGTACTGTGGAATTTACAGATTAGCTAATCCCAGGATTTGCCAGTCAGTACAAAGAACTCTGTCTCAAAAAGGGAAGAATGAGACTGTCATGCTCCATTTCAAAAGGCAGCTTAGCAGTAATGGGGTCTAGAAATGAAGGGATGTGGTGGAAGCAGAGGTCTGACTGGACTGGGGAAAAGTGTGGGTTGTGCTCAATTTCTCATACAAGACAAGCTCTATTTGCGACAGAATGAGACAGTATGGTTATACCTTCTAACACCCTCCTCTGGGTCTTGAATGGTGCTTGGGACATGAAGGTCAAGTGCAGTGATGGGGTGGGACTGGTGACTGAATGGGCAGTTGGCAGCTGTGCCCATGTGCCAGATGAAGCAGAGGAGCACTGGATGATTATGCATTGAGAAAGACTCTGCACAGCAGAAAGGGCTCACAGGTAGAGATCAGAAAGGGGCCAGAAGTGGTGCCATGAGGATTTGGAAAGAACCTTGTGCCACAGAGCTCTGCACACAGGAGCAGCTTGTGGGAAGCACCCTCCCGCAGTGCATGCCCTCCTTTCCCTCCTTTCTTTGTGTGGAGCAGTGTGGATGAAAGAGCCATCTTTCCTCTGACTGCTGAGTAGAGCCAGAATATGAAATATCTTTATTAAACCCCCCAATAATTCTAAGCCTAAATGCAACACATTTGTGATTGATTTGAGCTTCTTTATTCTCCAACATGGGGTCAGTTTCCAGCTGGGCCATGCTGACCAAGGAGCTTGGGCTACAGAAGGGAAGAGTGCACCTGTAGGAGAAGGGTGGACCTGTCATTTCATAGTCAAGGGACTAAGAATGGCATTTGCAGAGTGGAAGTATTTGGCTTTCAGCAATAATGTTTTTTCCTATATATGTCCATTTCATTTTTGTTTATTTTGTCAAGTAATCCAGCATTGCTGTGGGATATTCCAACAAAAAATGGTTTCTAATTTTTGTCAAAAAAATTCTACTCAATAGAGTACATTTTTGACCAGTCAAAACTATTACATTCCCTCATCTTTCCCTACTTCAGGCCAGTGGGCAGCTAAAATTACTTCATAGAATTTAAATTCAAGGAACTAAAAACATTTTTAGAGAAACAGCTCTTTGTCCTGTGCTTCCTTTATTCTTTTACTTAAAGTTATTATTTTGTTTATAGCATATTCCTACAATTCCTTCAGTCTTATTTCATCTCTCATCTGTGTAATTTCTGAAAGTCTCTCACATGCAAATAATGTAACAAGTGCAAGACAAAACTTGACTTGTGCCATTGTTGAAAGGGCTTGTCAGTCAAGAATTCTTGTGCCTTTTTCTGAAAAAGCTGCACTACAACAACAATTTTGTAATTTTCAACAGGGAGAGATTTGTCTTCACAGAAGCAGCTGGGAAACCAGATGGAAAGTCTGTGTTTTTTTGTTTTTTTTTTTTTTTCTTCTTCTTGCCTTAACTAAGTTCTCTGCCATCAGAGTTGGTTCCTTTTCTCAGGAAAAAGATGTAGCTGATATATACCCAGCATGAGGTTTGAGCATTTCCTCCTCTCTAATAAATTCCTATTGCATTGCAGAATTGCCAGGCCAATGTTGAGTTTGTTCACCTTTTGGGACAAGTGCACATGGCATACCCTGCAATAGCCGGGTGGTCACAAAGGATGCATACAGAAAACAAATAGGAGTCAAATTCTGGGTCGACTACTGTCTCTGAATTGACCTTGAATATTTTTTTTTCAGAGTGGGCTCTCAGTAAAAGCAGTGTGTCCCAGACATTTACCTGAAATAAACTGATTTTTCTCATCTAACCATTTTGTAACTTAGAAGATGTAATCAGACTAGTTCCACTCGGTTCCTTAAGCTCCCTAACAAAACAGAGAGAATTTCAATTCAAGAGTATCCTCTCTTTCAAATAGTTTCCAGAAGGCATTTTACAGCTTCAGAACTGGCACACCATTCTGGATCTGAACTGCAGTTTAAAGTTTCTTTTTCTTTTTGATGGTACCAGTTCAGTCCTCAGCCTTTCATCTGCCGCCTTTGATATGTCAGTGACAATTTGGAAAACAAAAATGTGTGTATACTTACCCTTCCTGACAAAGCTAAATAGCACCAAAGTCTGCAATATCAAATGTTTGTGTCTTATTTGTAGCTTTGGGTATTTCTGGCTCTGATATTTCTGACTTGGATTTGCTGAACCACTGTCCTCAGTTTTAACAAGCTACACATGTAAATGTGCTGTTTCCTGATATGTCTAAGTACTTCTACTGTCCTCTAGCCAACTGTATAGTCAAAACAGAGCAAATCTTGCTTCAGAATTTTAAAATTTGATAGAAGTGTAGAAAATTTAATAAGTTAAGGCTTAAATAATTTTAACTCTATACTTCCATTCATACAATTTTGCAAGAGCGAGAGACTGTTGTTTTCTTTATTTTAGGGGGCAAGTGACATTTCTGCTAGTCTTTTGTTTAAGATGTTTTCCCTGTGGAGATCCTTATCATACAACTTGTTGTGAGTACATGACTTTGCTGAATTTAGTCCAGCATGTGGTTAATTTTTCTCATTGAAGTGTATCATATTCTTTGTTCTTCATAGTGGAGGGATAGCTCCCATAATTTTGAGGAAGTAATATTTTGAGGAAGAGCATCCTCATTTTTCATCTTGCAGTGCTATTCAGCAGGGATTATCTTTCAGAAAATACTCACTCTTCTTTGCCTGAGGTATCAATCTTAGAAGTAAATTAATAAACTCTAATATTTATTGTATCTCAATAATTAATTATCATAATTTTAATTATCATAACCATACAAATTTGCATGCACCTTTGCAAGCAATACTATCATCTTCTCTGGCCTTTTAATTGCTACCATATCAAGCTGTATCTCAACCCTTATAAATTATTCCAAGACCTCTTCTTTAACTAATCTGTTCTTTTCTGACATCATCATGACACTGACACAAAATAGCTGCCTACACAGTTTTGAATTCAACTGTGATCATCAGCAGATGGAGCAGATGTGGTAAGATTGTTGGCTGATTTTTGTCTCCATGAAAAGGGATTTGGAAAATGAGCGCCTACATTTTGTCGAGCAGTTTCTGATTCCATCAAAAATATGCCATTTCTGAGCGATTAACATAGTGTGCAGACACATACCAGCATGGCTATGCCAGGTACTTTGTAAAATGAGCGAGTACTTGTGATAAGCACCACTCACTCTTTGTGAAGATCTTACGTTTCTGTAGGACAGTGTCACAGGTGAGACAATACAGGAACATCTGGAAAGTCTCCAATGTGCTGCCTTTCCACACAGAAATTGATGAGTGGTAGCACACTTAGAGCAGGGTGCAAGGCTGTCCTACAGCTCCTGATAAACCCACAGCTGGTTCCTGTTCGACCCTACCCTCAAGCAACCATTGCTCTTGGCTGTTAACTTCTCAGCAGAAAATGATGCAAGAACTCATTTAAACACCATCAAGGATACAGCTCTATTCAGAGTCAGAGAGTGAAGTTTTTTCTTGAATCTTACAGAACCAAATAAAAAAACTGCTCATCCACTGATGGTCAGTCTCACAACCTTGCCCACCGAAGTCTGCATCCTCTTCTCTCAAGTGCCATCAGTCTTTTGGCTGGCTGGAAATATGCCAGGCTGGAAGGGGTCTATGTTGGCTATTTTTTTTTTTTTCCCTGTAGAAGTTTTAGATGTCAGAATATTTATTTACCCTGACTGATTTAAGAGGGTACAGGGTGCAATATAGGACTTAGGGCTTTCAGTTTCTCTGTTTCAAAGGCAGAGAGCGAAACAGCAGAGATGCTGTTCAGCTAGTCAGGGCAACTTACCAAATGTGATCTGAAGATAAAGGGATTGCTGACATGTTTGAGTAGAACAATATGTCTTGGCATTGCTCCTTGACCCTTGTTTAAAAGCCAGATGGTAAATGTTCTCTTGCCAGGGTTCTATGTAGAAAACAGGCAAGTTATTTTGCTAAGGAAATGGCAGGCATGTCAGAATCAATAGACTTGGAAAGCTCACAGTATGTGCCTCCTCCTGACAGATCGAGGTGAGCTGTAACTAGGCAGTCACAGTGAGAGGTGATTCTGTTCTGCAAGCAGGGCAATTTCTTAATGACATATTACACACTTCTGCCTTCTGGTTAATGCTTACAAGAACTGCTAGAAAGTGGATTACAGTACTATGGATTGCTCACCTTCAAATGTCTATGGATAGTCTACAGGCTCACATGGCAACGATAGTCCGGCATTGCTTGTATTTGGCCATGGGGATGCATTATAGTCTATCCTACAGTGCTGCTACTGCCCACAAAACTGCTGATTGTTTCCAATTATTTATGCAGGTACCATGGTCAGAGATATGGAGAGAGATTCAGCCATACCTGTCTGAACTTGATGATTTTCACATGCGGTCAGTGACTCTGCTGCATGTCAGGGAGAAAGTGCCATGGGCAGCCCAGCTTATAGGAACTTCCTTCTTGTGTTGTACAAAGGAAAACACAGGAGAGGAGAAATAAAGCAAAGTGTAGAGGCAGACTTGACACTTAATATAGCTGGAGGATGTCAGTGCATTGGGAGTTTTCTATGCTTTCCCCACTAACATAAACACACAATAGATTTATGTTGGCTCCAATTTGAAATCCAACCCGCTTCTTTAAAACAAATTGCAGATTCCCATAAATCAGAAGAATAATGGATAGAAATGGTTTACATGTTTGAAGAGAAATGGGAGAGTACTTAAATGTGATAAAGCATTGTGGAATGATTTACAGGATTGTTTTAGGGTGGGAATATTTTAAATCACTGGAATCCTTACATGATAATTAAACAGCTTACCGGACATGGTCTTTTCAAAGTAACTAGTGTGACTGCAAACCTCTATTATTGGATTTGGAAATATATTTAAACTCAATTCTTAGCCATGAGGAAAATTTTTAACAGCCTATTTAAATATGGAAGCAAATGAAGAGTTATACTGGGTACTGGGCTCTCAGCCACGTCAGCCAGGTTTAGAAGTAAAACACAGTCTTGCAAACAGGACTGTGGAATTAATTTTAAAAGATTTACCAACTCATGAAACTAGGCAGAGAGATTTAATTAAAGTCAGAGGAGATGAGAGGTAGCTAGATAAATCTTGGGGTCTGGATTAGTTGATGAATGTAGCCCTTTTGTCTGTTCTTAGTTGATATTAATTTCTGGTGCTGTATTCATTTTACATAGATACACACCACGTATTTTAAAGAATTCCCACTGCTTGGCATAGTTAAACATCTTTCCATTTCAGCTACTTTGTTTTGTGATGTATTCTCTTAATGGTTTATGATCCACATCTAAGTCACAAGATAACTTTAGCCATCTCACAAGATGGCTTTAACAATCCTTTACCTTAGATGACTCTGTTTTCAAAACAAACCATTTTTTAAAGCATCCACCAAATGGAGAATACCAAGCATAATGTATAAAAGAATGTCATCCAAAAAAAGAAAAAAACAACCATTCAAAAAGCAAAAATCAAATAACAGACCACTCAATCACAAAAATACATAAAAGAAAATTCAGTCACCTCAATGTTAAGGTTCAATAAATATAAAGACTAAAACCATGGCTGGATTTAACAATTGTCTGGAATCTAACCAAATCCTCAGGAATCCAGAAACAAGTTTCCTTGAAACAAGCCCCAGATGCACTGAATTTATTTAATATTTCTCATGGAGTCAAATGTCATTGTATGCCCTTCACAATGCAATTCCATTTTCAGACTAAGGTAAAAATCTGTCCTTATTTCTTTCAGAAGTGGTTCTATCTATCCTTTATAGTACTCATCATCATTATGATGAAAAACTATTGCAATGTGTGGCCAGCAACAGAAGCACTATCTGGATGAAAGTTCTTTTATAGTAGCATGAATGTCAATCCTTTTAGGATTCAGATTTGTTTGTAAGGTAGGAAGCATGCTTATTCTAAAGAAGTATTCTAAAGAAGTCTAGTGAAGGTATTTTTTAAAAAGAACTTTTTTGTAAGCCTAAAGACTTTTTTTATTGACAGGTCATAATCTTCATTTAAAACCACCTCTCTCACACACACATTAGTTTTGCCCCTCTAAATCTTTTGTTCTCCTTGGAAAAGGAGGCTTTTGTTCATGTTTTTAAGTTAAAGAATAGCCTTTCTCTTATTTTTTTCAAAACAGTGTTTTGTTAAAAGTACCATTTCCATATTTTTCCTGCTTTCAACTACTATAGACCTTTCCCAAAATGAACACATGAAACAGATGTTTTGATATCAACATCCATAAATCCCCTAATTTTTAAAGGTTTGGAGAGATTATCAGAGAGGATTAGTGTTTCTATCTTACTGGGGCTTTGGAAGGCTATGTTGTTTGAGTATGCATTTTAATCAGTCCCTGTTTGACATCCCGAATGATGAGATGTATTGTCATCAGTGTGGACCTCTGTCATTTATATAATAGCTAGTCTGACCCACCTTGTTGATTTTAGAAATGATTTTCCAGGAGGAAGGCTACCTTTTGCATATTTATGTAAATGGTAAGCATAAAAGCATTATTCTATGACATATTTCAAGAAAATATGTAGGAACAACAGGTTCTTTTATTTTGCAGACTTTTCATCCGTGATGAATATTTCAGCTCTGGAGTGGGATATGAACAACTGAAAAAAATACTGCTAAATGAAAGAACTGTATCAGAGTGCCGTAAAGCAATGCAGTCATTCCCTTGTTCTTCTGTAGTAACTCCTACTTTTTTATTTTTTCTTGTTTTGTGTAGTAGTGTGCCTACAGAGGGCAGCATGAAACAGGTGTGTCAGCAAGGGTGGGAATTAATAAATACTTTAAGTCCAGAAGTTGTCATGAAAACAGCAAGAGACGAAGAAGAGAGGATATATCAAGTAGTAAGTTGCCTACTCCCTAAAGAAATGCTTTATGTTAGAACCATGCTTATACCACAAACAGAATGTTTAGACTAACTAGCAATTTATATTAACTATTCTATCCTTGTCATAGTAGATGTATGTCCTTTAACAATTTTTTTCTAAATATGCTATGTGTTTGCTTACATACAATATTCATTTTGTACTTTTTTATTAATACTTTCATTGCTTGCTAAGGACTTAAGATGCAACAATGGTGTCTTTTAAGAAATATTTCCTGATGGTGCTCTAAATTTGTGCATTTTTATGTTGTCACAGTTAAGCAAAAGGCAAATACAGGATTCTGAGTTTGGTATGTTAATTTTTCAATATTGATAGTTGTATTTCAAACATAGTTGCACATGCTTAAGCTTATGCTGACATGCATATGTGTATATGCACACTAATTATATAATTTCTCAAAGTCAGGAGGAGCTCATGTCCCTTTGGAGTGATGTTTCCCATTCTTCTACCATATCTGGCTTTTCCAGAGTGAATCAGCTAAAAGTAAGATGAAGGTCAGGCTTCTGTTAAAATTAATCAGTCCTCTTGGCATATAATTACATACATTGGAATATATTAGAAATTGACCTTCCCTAACATTTCTAAATTTCGAAGTATTTTGGGGACTTGATTATCAAACTTCTCAGTGACTGGTAACACTGAAATGCAATAAATAGGAATAGGAATTTTCTTCTTTTCCCTTCCTGTCATGTGTTCTGCCATTATCTCATTGGCTTTAGGTTTAGCAATGCCCATCAAAGGTTTTTAAACATAAATACGTTGATTTTAGTGCAGTATTAATAAAGCATTAAGATAAGTAATGAATTTTATATGATAACCTCCACTCCGGCATTACAATGTAGTTGGAGTGAACAGATTTTTCGGCTGGGACAGAGGTTGTAGTCTTAAAGCTTCTCTGCTTCAATAGCTACCAGAACTCTTGCTATTTTCTCAAATTATCTGTTTCCAGTGGGCATGTGAAACACTACTTAGCAAGATAGCCCACAGTCTATGACTTCCATTTCATGCTTCAGTGTTCTACTGTTATGTGCACACTTAAAGTGCAACGAGTGCTGCTTGTTACCACTCAGATGATGATATAGTATAAAAGTATCTGTTAAAGAAGATTTCATTTAAACTCCATGTGCTCTTAACTAAGTACATTACACTTGCCAGTTGATTGCGAGTGATGAAATGTGCTACACCGGCATTTATATTATATTATATTATATNCTGGTGGTAAAAGGATGTTAAACAGCAGTACTGTGGTATTTGGATTTAGAGTCTCTCTGCAGCTGAGCATTTGTCACACATGTGACTCTTTTCTTTGTTGCTTATTTGGGCCCTCAAATTTCAGAGGAGTCAGACCTACTGTTCTTGAGCATCTCCAAGGGGTGAGTAAAGGCTGTGCCTTTCTGTAGCAGTGCTGGTGTGTGTTTAATGCATAAGGCTATATGACAGGCAAGACTCATAGGTAACAGGAAGAAGGATTTTGTTAGAGTAAATTATGTGGCTGGGAAAAATTAACATCATCCCCCCCCAATACCCACTCTTTATTTCATGTGTTAGACAGAAGCAGCAACCTTCAAAGCAAAGGACAGGTTAAGGACAGATCTTTGAAGCTTGACTGGATTTGTGTTTCTGGACTTGGGTAACTATCCAGGCAAGTACTTTGTAATTTTAAACTTGTAAATCTTTCAAACTGTGCTATATCTATCTAGGACATGAAGCCAGTTCTCTTGTCTGCCTTTAAATCTCTTTGCTCCTATTGCTGTAGCATCAGAAATTATGCTTAATTGCCAGCCATGAAGTATGACTAGCATCATTTTACTTTTCATAAAGAGGATGTTTCTGCTTCATTTTATTCTGAGAATTGCCCTTCCTTAGCCATTTTGTTTAACATTAGAGACTGAGATGATACAAAGTGATATTAAACATCTTTTAAAATCCTTAAGACTGAGGTATAAGAGACTGCGATGTGGCAACTGTGCTGTAAATATATATAATTATAGTGACTTCACCACAGCCTTGTCTATCTGCACTTGAAGAAAGTTTACTGCTTTACTAGTAAGGAACTTCACTAGCAGAAATCTATATTCTGAGGAGGAAGGAGCAATTTTATTAGTAAAAATACTCTAAAAATCTAAGTGTAGTGCTCAAGAGCTACTGTGACTACCCAGTATTGCATATTAAACTTGAATAGAAGGCACAGAAATAAAAAAATGTTCTTCTACATTGTCTGTTTGTATTCTCTGGCTCTGAAGCAGTAAGTGTCAACTTGACTAGCTCTGTTAAAGAGCTGAAAGAAAAAGAAAGCAGTATTCCTTGAGTGTGAAGGTAATAAAAACAATACTATTTTTAACTGATGTATTTAGCAGCAAGAACTTTTATTTCTCCTGTGCTATAAAACTGTGTTACAACTGCTGTCTCTCATCTTAAGTCATGTGACTTAATTTGAATTCTATCTTTTTGGTGGACTATAGAGACTGTGACATAAAAGACCAATATTTCTGTGAATTTGAGCCTCTACACCCAGCAGAAACACAATCAATGATCAAGGATGGGCATCAAGCAAATAATGAATATTACAATTCACACTAGAAAGCATTTCACAGTGTATTAATGTAGCCAGATAGTCCACGATATCTTGGGAACCGAGGCCAGGAGGTTCCCAGGGTGCAAGATGGAAAGCAGCATATTTTAAATTTATAGCTTACTGAATACTATTTAGTGTAGAAATAGTACACTATTCACTTTCCTTCTTCAGGATCTCATTTGCTATGGCCTTACACAAAAAGAGGGATGTGGGTTGTGCATAATCCATTACAGATATTTACCATGGATATTGCCAATATGCCATTTGAATGTTATACGCATAATAATCAGCTTTTAGTGTGTATGCTTTCTCTCTGCATCTCTCTCTCTCTCTCATGTGCAATTTTGAATACATCTAGCCTCTTTGGTGCATTTAGGAGCACAGAGGAAGCATGTGCTTACTATCTCATATGATATGATACTATAATGAGATTATTTCTCAGATATCTATCATTCTACGTCCATAAATTGAGACTCACAATGCAGCAATGTTTTATTGCATAAAGGTGTTAAACATTACACTGTCTAAACCCATGCTAGTGAGAATATCAGTGGTCATAATAAAGGCGGTAGTTCTAATTCTAGGCAAGTATTTCACAGGATTGTTTAAATATTCATTATGTGTATGCGTAAAATGTCAGTATATACTCCTAAAATTTCACTACTTAGGTTTTCAAGGTCCTAATTAAAATAACCATATGCAGTAGCTGATATCTTCTCTTTCTATACTTAACATATTCCTACATTATAGCTGCAGTAATCTGAAACAGGCTAGAAAGGTGAATGAGTTTTATTGCTACCTGACAGTGTTTTGTAAAACCTGCATTATTGCTGAATGACGAACATGTAGCAGTGCCAGCTCTTTTCTTTTCTTTTCTTTTCTTTTCTTTTCTTTTCTTTTCTTTTCTTTTCTTTTCTTTTCTTTTCTTTTCTTTTCTTTTCTTTTCTTTTCTTTTCTTTTCTTCCTTGGGCATGTTATGTATTTCCTTCAGTAACTTGTGTCTTATTGCTATTAGCTTTTAAGGCCACTTTGGCTTTAAAAAAAAAAAAAAGGCATTACAAGTAACATTTACTTGAAAAAAAATGCAAAAGAAGGAGGGGAAAAAATTATTTTGTTACTGTGCATTCTCTCTGCATTGATGCAGAAGGAGACAGAGATGGTGAAAACAGAACATACATGTATGAAGTGTCTCATCCCTGCTGGGCAAAGTACAGGGCTTTGTAACATCACAAAGGACCGTCACTGTCCTGACTGCAATTTGAAGATACTCCTCTGGGATGACTACATTTCAAAATAAACTCAAAGCATCGTAAACTTCAAAAAGAGCCTCAGAGACTTGGTCCATGACAGAGTGAGTCCCATTTGGCAGCCACAAGCAACGTTTGTGGTATTTGAGGACCTGCCATGCAGTCTTAGGGGAGCAGTAAAGCTTCCAGGGGCTTGTGTAGGAAAGGAGAGTGAGGTAATGACTGAAGAACAGTACTGCCATGTTAACAATCTATTTCAGAAGAACAAACAAACAATATTGCCCCAAAATCTTCTTGGGAACTCTTTGAAAATATTTGTCTTTTGATTACCTCAGATTAATTATTTTTCAGCAATATCTCAGACAGTCTGTCATTCAGGCAGCTCCCAAGCTATTTGGGACACGTATAATACTGCGGTTTTGTAGCCTGCTTGGCTCTGAGTGAGCTACCCCCAGGAGTGGCAACTACAGTGCAGGTCCTGGACTAATTCAGCCTTCAGGGAACTGGCTCTTCACTTGCAAGGGCTGCTCCCTGCAACAATGAATGGTGGCAACCTTTTTGAGTGTCTCTAACTCAGCATGACTCTGATGTACTTGCACCCTGGGGGATGCTTCGGTCATAGTCAAAATGTGTAAGTCTACATGGGGACCAGTCAGTGCCATCTGTATTAAACTAATGCCTTTTTTTCTACTTAATAAACAAATGTGTGTTTTCCACATTGACTTAGATCTCTGGATGCTTTCAAATAATAGCCAGATATGGTTGGGTTTTTTGGGGGTTTAGTTTGTTTGCTTGTTTTTTCCAAACTAAGAATGAGGTAGCTGAAATAGTATTTTAAACCATCTGAAAGTTGTTTAATGCCTGTCTTCTCAAACCACTACTGCTTCTTGCTGAGTCTATCCAGTAAAGAATCTCTGCTGGATTTGTACCACCTCTCTATCTTATCCAAATTTAACCCTGAGAAAAAAGAGAGCAGAGGGATGTGATTTACTGTAGAATGTCTTCAAGCTGGTGTATTGTGGTATAGTTTTCTATCCATGGCTGTCTAGGTGATTTTCTATGCTGTGCATTCCAAACACTGCCTACTGCGCACCCTTGGTGGTGTACTGGTCACTTAATGGCAAGGTTTATAGGTCAGTGGTCATAGGTGGCATATAGTCTTCTGTGATTTGTTTCTATGTAGTATGGAAGACATTACAGTGTCTGTTTAATAGTCCGTCTATGAGACTTCAGGCAACAGCAAAAAATACTTGTTGCTTAAAAAGGACAATTCTGGAGCTAGCCAAGCATTAGGAATCTAATCCTACTGCTGCAGTACACTGCAAAGTTCCTGCAGGCAGCCGTGTTGGTCCCTGGTGCTGGGAGGGTTGCTGATGGAAATTTGCGATTCTGCTGAGACCTGTTCTACTCTGTTAAGACTAATTTTTTCTATTTAAAGGACTAAATTAAATTTTTGGGCCCATCATGATGCTTCTATTTTTTTTCATATTTGGTTTCCAATTATTTTGCTATGAATACCAACTGTGAATTTTTATACTGTTCAAATTCATAGATAACAGCAAGACAGAGTTAGCTTTTACTAAAAAACAATCATGAAACATGAATGAGGCACATAGTCAATTAAATGACATTTTCTTCAGCTTATGAGTAGGTAAAAAACCCCAATGACTTGGGAGGTATGAACTGCCCTCAGTGCCTTCTCAGTGGAGAAGTCTTATTTGGAATCTGTAAAGCAGTGCTGGTTTAATGTGTTTGTGCCCTTCTCCTTAACCACATTCCTTTTATCATCTAGAGGAAGCCTTTGTTTTCTGTGCCTCAGCTTCAGCAGTCCCAGTAACTGTAAGTGCCATTATGTCCCCCTGGATCTATCCACTGCAAATATTATTAGATAGTGAAAGCCGGACACACAACAGAGCCATGTATCAATGGAGATACTGAAAAATAAAACTAACCCAGCTCACTGATCAATGTATTCTGTGATTTCTTGCCAGAATATTTATTCAATTTTAAGGGCAACATGCAGAATTTCCAACCCAGTGTTCTAGTGTATCACAGAGTCTGACATTTTTGTGTATGAGTCATTGAATTTTATTCTATTTACTTTTCCTTTTTGAATGTTTCGCTGTAACCCATACCCCTTATGCAATTCTCATGGGTTTTTACTGGTCATGAGATGTTTTCCCCTGTGTTCAACATGCCTACATTTGTCTTTTTTCACCTAGGATGTGTTTAACTACCAGATGAATTCTATTGCGAATGCAAATCAAATCTTGTCTTATTCCAGCCACAGGGCTCCTGACCTTGTAACTTCCCCAGTGTGTTCAGATAATACACTGATTGTTGTCAGATGTGATTAATATTACCTTTAAAAAAAATGCAGTATGAGCCCTGCAGTGTACTTTATGTCCAGCAGATTTATTTATACACTTTTAACTTATTTTTGGCCAGTCTCCCACCAAAACCAGCTTGTGATCTCTACAGCCATAGCAGTCTACATGTGCTTTCATCTTACTGTGACTTGGCTATTAGTGGTATGATGATCAGCAGTTGCCCAATATTTGAGTCTGATTCCATTCTCAATAAATCAGGAGAAAAGGACTTGAATTTGAATGTTATGTGTGAGGTCAGGATCACACAGTTTCAAAATTTAACTATGGAAAAATCCATCATAACTCACTTCAGTAAAAACAAACACGAGCAATGAGCAAGTCTAACTGAGAAGCCAGAAAAAGTCATCAGAAATTCTGCACCAATTGCTATTCCCAGAAGTCTGTATAGTCACATAGAGAAATTGTGCCTTTGAAAAGGTGAATCAAGTGGTCTCTTCCGTATTAGTGCTGTTACTTATTCACCCAGGGGGATGAATACTAGGCATTAGAGAGCTGGGCAATACATTTATTAGTTGTTCATTTAAATATTAGTGCAATTACATGTTTTAAGAAGCCATTTCAGATAAAATTATCATTACTTGTCAATAGTAATTTCACTGGTGGTGGAGGCCCTCATGTAAGAGTGTGATTCCCCTGTGCTGCCCAAGGGGTTTGCTGTCAGAGCACTCCATGGCTGCCAGTTTTTTGAACAAGCTGAGTCCCAGAAGAAATTGGCTGGATCAGTTCTGTTGCAATGTGACCAACAGGGAATGAGCTTGAATGTCTCTTCCTGGGTGAAGTCCAAAGAGGAAAGAAAAATCTCCTTTTTCGCCACATTCTGAGGATGGCAGGCAGAGATACGTGCGTCTGAGTGACAGAGAAGCATAAACCTGGTTCTTCACCTCTCTTCTCTCTCAGCAGCAGAACTGCTTGACACTTAGTGATGGCTGATTTATTAACTGAGTTTGACCTGTGTTTATTGAGTTAGGACAAGCAAAATCACATCTGCCAGCTTCTGCCACTGTGGATGAAAGTTAGTGCTTTAGTGTGGATACCTTAACCATAAACATCCCGAATCTTTCAAGAGCTGCCCATTTCTGTGAATTACATTATTCTTTATTATAGATGAATTAGTTTTGCCTAATGTTTATTTAAATCTGTTTATTCATAAATGTGGTATCTAGTTCTATATATAGTGTCTTTTTTTGAATATATATATGTATATATGCAGCCTGGTACAGAATCACAAAGCTGTTGATAGCAAGCAGTACAAACATTTACAATCCAAATGAGCAGGCAAAACATGTTGTGCTGTTATGCTGACTTACCACTGGAAGCGTGTCATGCATGACTGAACAACAGAGCTCAGAAAATGCTAAATGGTGCTGATAAACAAAAAGGTCCCTAAAGGCCAAAGGCTCAAACAGATTTATTCCATGAAAAATACAATCTGTGTGCAGACTGTTGTACAACAGCAGCTTTAATCTGTTAATCAGTAAGACTTCAATAATTATTTGTATTTGTGATAGCCCCCAAAATGTTTAGGCTGTATTCAGCCATGTGGAGGCATAGTGTTTAAAGACATCATGGACTTCATAGATTCCACTTGGGAAGAAGATAGTACAAAGAAAAGCAGCCAAACATGGAAACACATGAGAAGGGTAACTGTTAGTGTGCATCACATGTTAAGCTAACTGCTCAGAGTATGAGTGGGGTCTAGAAAATGCAATGGACTGTGAGACAATAGATCTACATTTTTGTTCCCTTCTCTCGTAGCAATATAACTTGAGTGGTCTGATTTTCTGTTACTTGCTTTTTTCCTAGCCCTTCTCTATTTTGTAAGCTTTCTGTAGCAAGGCCTGTTTCACTGTCTGTGTGTGCTTTCCCAAGTCAAACTGAAACTGGATTTCCACTGAGGCTGCTGGTGTATTTCTACTGGGAGAACTGTCTGCACAAAGAGAATGTCTTAAAGAAATTATCTTCTGCTGAAATACCACTGTCCTAGTGTTCCCAGTCTTAATGAAAACTGCAATTCGGCATGTAGTGACTACCATTTGTAATCAAAATGAAAAATTAGTTTCGTTTGGAGTACTGCAGATAAAACTAATTATAGCAACACCTCACAGGGAAACAGAAATGCAGAGAAGTTTTGGTAAAGATTCCCAACTTAGGTGGCATATCTGCAAAACAGAGCTGGTAATAAGTAGTTGAGATTTTTCGGGCATAGCTGCCCCAGATAAATGATACAAGTCTTCTGCATGTGTTTCTTCTACATCCCTAGACTGCTTTGCAAACCTCAGACTGGTTTCTTGAGCACTATGGCCCTATCCCCCTTACCCACTGTAGGAGAAAAGATTAAATATTAAAATAAAAGGCAACTAAGTTTCTCTTCATGTTTGGTGAATGAAAGTGAGAGGCAGCTGCGTCTCTTAAGTATTTCATAGACTGAAAGAAATATAAATGTAGTAAGAGAGCTTTTAAGTTCTTAAGTAAGGGATGGGATTTTTTTTGTTCTTTTCCTCAATAATATCAGAAAACATTTCTAGAACAAGGGAACAAAACTGAAGTAAACTAGTCATGTATTGTTATGCAGGAAATTTGAAAATGTCTTTCCTTTGGTTTGGCAGTTTACTGGAGATACAACAAATAAAAAGCATTCATCTCAAGACCAATATCCTTTCTGAGCTCTAGTAAGACTTTTTGTGTGAGTTTAACTGCAGGGAGAACTTGTTGGAAGTGATTCCATATTTAGGTATTGAAAAATCAAATCGACCTCGCATTCTCTAGTATGTAGTGGATGATTAATATGTTGTTGCAAAGTACTGAGTGTTCAATTTTCCTGTTACAATGCCATTACTTTTCCTTTACTGCCAAATACCAAGAAGCTGTGGTTCTCTGTCTGAGCATAGCTGAGGCTTTCTGGCATCCAGTGTCAAGTTTTTCATGTCATAAATCTACCATTTTTGCATAATGACTGAGTAAGGTTGCTATATCTCATTTCAAGTGTTTATATGTTTTATTTAAACTCAAATGTGAAGGGATTTATGTTAAATGAAAGGAGATTCCTAGGGTAAAAGGTTAAAGAGGAAAAACAAATGGATGTTGGGAGGTGAAGTCCTGCATAGTAAGAGTGAAAAACAGGAACACAGAGCTCAGAAAAGTGAAGGTAAAGGCCAGTAACACATCACATATAATTTTCCTGTCTACAAGAATGTTTTCTTTAGCTAGAAAAAACTATGAGTATGTTTAAAGCAAATCCCTTCAGAAAATACAGAGTTCAAATCACAAGAGATAAGCATTATCATGAATTACCATTTTATAATACAAAGTAAGGGATTTTTTTTCTTTTTGCTTTTTTAATAAACAAAATGTCAACTCCCTGACCGCTCATCAGGAATCTACCCCATCTACCCCATCTACTCATATACTAGTACTGGAGATGGCCATCTCATAGTGGGCAAGGAACTTCAGAGGAGGAGACCCTATAGAAAAAACAGAACTCGCCAGGATCTCTAAAACTGCCTCTGCCTCTTTGAGTCACCAGGCCAAATTAGTGACCAAAAGTTCACACAAAGGCTAAGCAGCCTTCTCAGACTGTCCCTTTACAGCTAAAGATGTATTTTTACTTTTATTTCAATATTTTAAGATGAGGTTGGCTTTTTTTTTTTTTTTTGGTGACATCGCACAAATAAGTGCTTCCTGCAGATGATTTAATTAGCAAGTATGTCACGTGTATTCCAGCTAGTATCAATAAACTCTGAACCTATTACTATTGTGTTGATGACTACTAACACATTATATTGTAATTAGCAGTAAACTATCTTCTGCAGGGGGTGCAGGTGTGATGTGCCTGACTTTGCATGAAAAAACCTGAAGTTAGTTATATTGCTCGATAAAGTAATTTCAAGTTCCATCCCTTAAACAGGGTAGATATGTTGTGTTATCAAGTTGTCACAATTGCTAGATGGTTTAATTTATTTTCTTTGTGGTATCAAAGTCATGTCTGCGTTTGCTATTATGGCTTAGTTTCTGCATAGCTCTTTAATGTGTTTGTAGAGGTCTCATTGACAGCAAAAAAAATTAATACTGGAGCCAGTGGAATACATAATGCCTACCTGCAAAATGGTAACTCAGCACATTCAAACAAACGTTGCAAGATAGAGGGGAGGATAGTGATGGAGGAGATTATAATTCCCGAGGATAATAAACTGTCTGAATTGGAGAATGGAAATGTTCATGGTTAAAATAAGAACAGTGTTAACCTCAGTGCTACAATAAGGTTTCACATAAACTTTGTGATAAAACTGTGCTCACAGGAGGAATCTGGATGTATTTAGGGCATTATGCATGCAAAGCCTGTTTGATTAAGACTGAAACGTGTATGTGAGAACCTGATAAATTTGAGTCCCATGTGATTGGAGGGAAGGAAGAAGCACAGTGTCAGGAAAGAACAGTAAAATTTTTTGTAATTAAAGCAAAATAGATAAATACTGAAATGAATAATGCAGTGCCTTGAAGAAGCCAAGAAAATGAGAAAAAAAAAAGTGAAAAGGCTCTTAAAAGTGGATGGTGTCATATTTCTTTCAAGGCACACAGGGAAAAACAGGGTTTGAAATTGTGCAATCAGGGTCAGAAAATGTTTGTTGCAATGGTGTGATATTTATATAAAACCAGTTATGGGATGATTAAAAAGGTCTTTTCAACAAACTCTTCAATAAAACCCTCTATGATCTGTTTGAATGGATGGGGAAGCAGAGTCACAAAGTATGAAACTGGCCCATGTCTCTTGAAAATCTAAGTGAAAGAGCAGAGAGCACAGGTATTATTACTTGCCTTGGACTTTGTTTTCAAGAGTTTGCCAGCCTCTGGACATCTATGAGCAGAATAATTCGGAGTAAAGACTTATAAAAGCTGAGGTGAGGCTTTTTTACACATACCTGGTTATTAGGCATCCTAAAATTCTAATGATGTTTTTGACAAAGGAGGGTTTCTTTTATCTTCTTCTGGGACATGTAGTGATGGCTTCTGTTGACAGCATGCTAGAATAAGTGGATTAAAAAGGACTATACTTATTCTCATGTTCCATTGAACAAGTACTTCCAAAGCCTGCCCAAGGTATTGCTCCATCTGGTTCCACCTGGCATTTTGAAACATGTTTCATTTAATGTGTTTAGTATAGATTTACAATCATAAGGCCAAAAGCAGAAGTGAGACTAAACTGGTGCAAAATTCACACCTCTTTCTATCATGTAGGCTATGCCTATCAGCTCAGAGCTGATTTTGGTGTGGAGAATTTGAACAGTGTATGTGCTATATATGTTGCAGTGTGTTGTGAAATCCAAATGTTGCTTGAAAATGTGCATAAATCAAAGCAAGCTGGAAAGTATTTAAGAAGATCAAGTAAGCACTGATATCACTGAGGTTATTTTAAATTTCCTGCTTATTTTAAAAACCAACATGACTCACTGCTTTCAGGTATAATATATTTCTAAACAAACAAATTTTTAGAATGATTTAATGATTTCATGGCTCTCACTTTGTTTATGTGCTAAAAAAAGTTAAAAATTATTTGCTTGTGAACTCAAATAGTTTTAACTGCATTCCATGGCCTATTTCCCTTTAGTACTAAATTACAACTGCATATATATCATAAAAATATTTATCAGTGTTTATATAGCAATTGTCATTCAGAAGGATCCAGAAGTACTTAATAACCTTGAAAAATGATAATACAGACTACATCAGGGCATACTTTCCCCCCACCATTGAAATTCAGGCAGGATGCTGGACTTGATAGAGCAATCATCTGCTCTGATATGGCGTGTCCTGCTTTCCTGTGTTATTGTAGGCTGCTTTGGGGAGTATATGCATAGAATCCGAAATTATGTATCGTACTTTGTATGTATGGACCAGTTAGACACAATGCTGACCTTCATCTAGTAATTCCCTCCTTCAGCCACAAGCAAACACCTGTGGAGTGTAAAGAGATTAATGAGAACTGTCTGTCACCTTTCTTGAGTTGTTTGATAGAGTGAAACTGTTTTATAGGTTGCATTACGGGTTTTAGATGAAACGTCCTCTCATTTTAGTGACTGCTAGAATTAGGCCTCTGGTGTGAACTTGAATTATTCTTATTAATGTGTATTTCAGTGGACCTATGGGCTCCAATGATGCAGTGAATGTCCTGTAGTAGTTCCTGTACAAATTCAGTATGGGAGTTTGTCCATGTCCTGAGAAGATTGTAATCCAAATAGGTTAGATAAGTAAGTAGGTAAGTCAGTATTTAGATGAGTTGCACACAGATGATATGTTAAATAAATGTTCTTGATACTTATTAGTGGTTTATTTTTGTTTATTACTTCCTTCTCGTATGTTTCTATAACCTCTGTGTGATTGCAGAGTTCACTTTCCCCATGATTGCTTCAAGAAAAAGTAATGCAAGAGAAATTAAAATGATAAAGACAGGCATCAATTACAGACAGCATCAACTCATTCTTTCAGATATCAGTTATCTAATCTAAGTACCTCAAAGACAGCATGCTTTGGGTGAATAGTAGTACCTCATTATTTTCCTCACTTTCCATGGCATTTCCTTTGGGCAAAAAAAGCTGAGGCAGAAATAGCAGGATACAAATGGACACTTGTACCCTTCCTGAAGGCTTGACCTGCCTCCTTGGAGAGTGACCTCTCTGTGGTATAGCTGAGCCATAAGGGTTTATACATGACAATAAACAAATATAAAAATGAATGGAAGGTTTCTCTGTGCTCTGAGGCACTCTACATTTTCCTGGGGGCAATTAGATAGCAGGAGCAATGTTTTATTGCAATTGCTCCCTGTGGGAGTTTTTCAGAAAGGGGCTGTATACTTGGGATTCTCAGCACGTCTAGGTTTTACCAAACTGTCTGTGGCTTCGCTTAGGCAAGAATATTTCTAAATTCAGTTTTATGTACATTCAGTTTCACTAATGGTGTTAGAGATGACTTGGGACTGAGGAAGTGGTCTGGGACTCCCAGTGTTGGATTCAGTTCTTTGTTCTGCTGAATCACCTCTTCTGACTCTGGGAGAGTCTTCCAACCTCTCTGGCTTGGATTTATCCCACCTAACTTCTGATGAGACATGAAGTAGTCACGCTGTTGCCTAAGGCTTCCTGAATAGTTAATGGACAAAGTGCGGCATTTCCACATAGCTGTACCAATCTCTTCCCCTTGAATAAACAAAAAGCTTCAAGTTTCTGTATTCTTAACTAAGGCATTTCAATTAGTTTGGCTGTATTTAGATTGCATGAAACCACTGAATTTCTTGCCTTTGCTACTGTCTATAAAATGAAGAATGCTTGCTTTTTCTCTTCTCTTTTTCCTCTTTGTTATTCTCTCAGGCAAGTATTGTCTGCAACAATATAGGTCTGTACAAATGCAGCCTTGATTATTCTCTAACTACAGTAGTAGGGCTCTTTAATTGCTGTAATAATGCAAATAATAACAGAAGCTCTCACTGTTTGTTTCGTATCAATCAGGTTACATTTCCTCTGCCAAACTATGGGGCTATCTAGTTTGCTTTAACACAGAGGACATTGTTAATTACGATTTTGGAATTAAATGTAGCACCTTATTTCCAGGTTAAAGTTAATGAACAGAACTGGCAGAACTTCGACTGACAGGAATCTGTCCAACAGAATGATTGGCATATGCATTGTGTGAAAACGGTCCTATTCTATGGGTATTGCTTCCTTCTCTCTTAAGCAGCCTCCCATCTCTGTTCAAACTAAGCCTCTCTTCCTACTGAGGGTTCATTCTGGTTACTGCATGCTGTGTGTTGAGTGCTTTCAAAAGATCTAAGTGCCTGAGAACATATTGCCTGCCACTCTACATATGCTTTGCTCTCATGGGAATACATCAAATAGGTGAAACAGGCTACCTGTAGACTTCATGAGTTTGCTGGATTTCAAGCCATTTGATATTTCCAAGGTCCTCAACATGCAAATAAAGAGTTTTATCAGCTGGAACTACTCCACACAGTACATTCCTGTCCCTGCCCCCATCTCCACCCTCCCCCACTGCCCCGTTCTACCTAGGGTTAATTGAGGTAGTAGTGCTTTGTTTTTCAGAGTTCTGATTATGAGATTTCTGGATTTTTTTTTATTTAGCTTCATTTTATTAGATTTTTTTGTATCAATTTAAGTACATGCCTAAGAACTCAAAAAAACAATAGAAATTAACAGCACTTAGGTTGACACAACAAACTATTTGCTTTTCAAACATCAATTCCCTCAACAAAATTATCCAAACTATACGATTCTAAATGATTTGTTATTGCCACCTTGTGCTGATCTTATCTCCTAGTTTTTGTGGGCAGAATGTAATGTCATGGCTTTTTTTGGATGTAGAATGTAGAAAATAACCATTGTACCTGCAGCTTTTGTCTTCAGACAAGGCTGACTTCTAGACTTTCTTGTCTAGAATAAAAATGGTGGCATTTTTGTAGACTGAGCAAGAAAGATTGTCTTATTTTAAGACAAAGGAGAATGACAGCTGCTGCTCTCAGAAGGAAAGCTTAATCAAAGCTGAATTCCCACTTATAATTAAGTCTTCAAAATTGATACATGACACATTCAAGCATGGCATTTTTAATTTGATTAATTTTCTAAGGACTAAAAGACTAACTCCGATTAAAAATGTATAGTATGTCAAGCAAAACTTCCAGAACCATACTAAGAATGGTATAGCCTGTGATGCTGCAAGAGCCATGTAGGCCCTGGAAGTTACGACAGCACTATAGTAGGAACAAAATATGGCCTTATGAATGCCAGGCTGGTTCCCCTCTCTGCATTTTCTGGCAAAGGGAGTTGGGGCACAGGCCTTAAGGTTACACGGAGGGGGACTTGAGTTACTGCATCATGTTGAATTATCCCTGTTTGAAAAGAGCTTCACACTAGTGTTGTATTAGATGTCATCCTTGTATAAGGGAGAATGGACCTCGGTGAAAATAATTCCCAAGGATGAATTTGTCTGTATTTTCTCACTAGCATAGTAAAACAAACCACACATTTTACCCATACAATTCTTATGCTTGCTGCCCTCATCCTTACTGTATGTTCAAACAACAAAGTGAGTATCAAGCAAAAAAATCAAAGGTATAGATGATATGATACAAATCATATGTTAGCACGTACTGTTCATAAGTGTTGTTGCCTGGCTATTTGTCTCCAAAAGTTCTCCATCTGCTCTCAAGCACATTACATCCTGTCCCACAGCTAGGTTGGATATTTTGGTGCTTGTCAGTCATGAAGACAATGCAAAGAGAAGAGTGATGGCGAGAGTGCATTAAACCAGACTAGTTTTGCTTTTCTTGTGATAAACTTTATAAAACTGAGTCCTTGTAAGACAAACGGCCATTCTTTTGAGTTGGAGAACACTGTAGGGGGTCATGGTGAAACTGTACACATTAGAGAGTCATTTGGAAGCACCTTTAGCTCACCTATCCTCAACAGGTGTCCCCTGTGATAATTACCAAAATATGCAATAATTACCAAAATAGGAAAGGACTAGGCCTTGGTGTTGCTCTACTGAATTCAACAGAGCTGATTCAGACTTGTCATAAATGAAATGTATGAAGAAACTGTTGGGGATCGTACTGTTACCAGTTCTTTGTGTGTCATCAACAGCAAATAAATTATTTCATTAGAAAATTTGGAAGAACAGATGACAGCTGGCTGACCGAATTCCTTTCTTCTAGACTCTGGCAAATTTAACACATAATTGTGTTTCCTTTGAGAACACTTTCACTATTTGGTGTTTCCTTGAACCATAAGGTTTTCTACATTATTTAGATGTAGAAACAATATGTAATATTTATATTTGCTTTCATAATACATTCCAGGAAAGGAATGTACTGTGCCTAGAACTCAGTAAGCATAATCATTCTTTGATGAACAGATATCAGGTGCATATTCTCACTAGCATTGTTTCAGGGATGTCTTCTGTACACCCTGTGCACTACTTAGAAAAGTTTCTGCTTTAGAACTAGACTGTACAGATGGATTACAGTGCTGAAATGAACCAGGATGCTTTCCCAAAGTTTCTCTAAGATGATTCATGCAGTAATAAGTATAGTTTGTTCTTAAGTAAGATAAATAAGAGCATTTGGCTCTCAATTTATTGGAAAGGAATGAAGAATTAGAAATCCAGCATAAAGCATTGGTTGCTTGTTGTTCTTGACAAGCCCACATATCTGTTCTTACACCTGTCTTACTTCTTCTGATGCCTGAACTTCCATTTCTTGAGTTACAGACAATTGAGCATCTGTGACTTTATCAGCTCCTTTCAGCAGAAATAATTTGTGTTTTGGTGCTACACCCTCTGGACAACAGCAGACTCTGTTAATTTGCTGGAAAAATGTCTTTTGACTAAGCGATATTTTCCGGTTCTTGTAGTCCCTTTCAATTTAAGCCATCCTTCATATTTTTGAGATGTGTGTAATACTTTACTCTCAAGTAAAGCTATATGCTGTTTGTGTTGTTGGAAACACTAGAATCAGTTTCAGATGATAATCAGAGGACAACAGATCAGTTTTACAGAAAGGAACAAAAATACTTTATCTTGAGTCATATGTGCATGTGACTATACTCAGATTGAAGAATGTCACTGATGTCCTTCCTGGCCAAATATTGGTTGTATGGTTGCAATGTACAGTGCTGCTTGCATCAGGCCTGATTCTTTGTAAGAGCAGCATTTGGTATAAACTAATGACCAGAATTAAACAAAGTTTTTGGCAGTGAGGATGCATGAAGGTTCTGCCACTGCTGGTGAGTGAAAAGAGCTGCAAGTACCTTGTGATCAGTCTCTGACAAGAAGTTAGGTTCTGTACAGTCCTCTTGTAGTACTGTAATGCAGTTACTATTGTTCATTGTTACAATTTTTTTGAGGGGAGACCTCTCATTTCTGTTGCAGGCACTTCTTCCTAATTGGTTAACTCTTTTCTCAGTAAATTTCTGAGGACATATCTTTTTTTATTATTTATTTTTGAGGCATCTAAGCCTAATTTTTTCACAATGAGAAGCAAAACCTTGTTATAATTACTTGAATTTTTGAAACCTAAATGCTAGCTTGGAATCTTTGTCCTTGGTTTTGTTCACTTGAATCCTGAGTAGCTCATAAGCTTTGTTGATGTTACTGAGAAACAAAATAGGAGTGACGCTTAAACTCTGAACCCCAGGTGCTAATTAGAGTCTGTATTTTCAGACCTCTGGCCTCAGAAAGAAGTGCCAGCAGATTTACTGTCTTTTGTCGCACCTGGACCTGAGATTCTTCACTTAAGAGAGGGCTAGGCAAGTAAATATATTGTATATATTTTTTTTCTCATTTTCTAACAATTGTCAACATTGTAAAAAGCTAAAATATTGAATAGACATTGCCCCATTACATCTCACCTAGCTGGGGTCTCTGCAAAAGGGATATCTTTTATTTTTCCATCCTAAAGTAATTCTGATTCTTGCTGATGGGATGCATTCATTTTCCTCCAGCACAGTAGCTCTGCGCCAAATCAGTTCACGGCTGCATAGAGCATGTTCTCCTGCTGAATGACTGGAAATGCCGCGTGTAGCAGAAACCAAATTTGGTCCGGATCTAATAGCCACACTACCAGCACAATGCAGATTTGAAGTATTGTTTAGTAATTCTCAGCTCATAATACATACGTGGCATAAATGCAGAATGCATTTAAGTGCTAGTATATCTCAGTAATAGTAGTTTCATTAGATGACGTGTATCCCTCATAATTTTGCTCAGAAAGGCACAAAAGAGGTCCTGTGCAGACGTCCAGAGAGCTAATAAAATATTAGCTGTTTACTGGGATTTGCTATGACAAAATATATTTGGACAACAAAGATCATGAACTGCTTTTGGCATTTATAGAAATTACACTGAATGAATCAGCTGCTAATCCAGAGCTTGAGGCAATCTGATTGTACAGATGACATTTTGAATAAGTGACACTCATGTTTAAACCACATGGACTGCAGTGGACTTTCCTGTGTAATCTTTTTCCAAATATTTTGCTCACCTTGCTGTAATACAGTGTCATTTTGAGTATAGCTCCATTTCACCGAGTCCCAGACAACCAAAATGTTTGTTAAACATTTTTTTATTATTATTTTGGAGCATTTCTGATGACTATGAGATTGTGAAAGAAAAGTTTCTGAAACAATTGAAAACAATAGACTTTTTAATGGAGTTTATATAAGTACCAGTTTAACACTAGCTGCCCTTTCAGTTCATCTCAGTCATGACCTGCTAAATAAAAATGCAATAAATAGCTCATCTGAATAGTCTGGGTATTATTTAATATCTTCCAGTGGAAAGTGGAAAGACTTTTTTTTAAAAAAGAGGAGCCTACACGGATAACACTCGAATCTCATGGGAAAAACACTCACTTCGGATTTCCCAGCTTCTGACAAACAAATAAATTGAAAAAAAAAATCTATATGGTATTTGGGGAAAATATATACAAAAAAAAAGTTTCCTAAGTAAAAACTGCATGCTTACTTGCAAGCAGTTTCCACACAGACAAAAATAGAGAAACTTGTGATGTGGTTACTTATTTATGATGTTGCATAGTAATAGTATCTCCTTCATACATCTTTTATTAGTATTTTTGTTGAACTATAATGCTTTTCAATAAAACAATTTTTCTTACTTTTTGAATCAAAGTTAAAAATTAACAAGTTTGCTTGAAATTGTTAAGGTTTATATAAAGGGTTTCTGATCCTTAGAACTTCTGAAACAGTTCAGTGAGAAAACTTTGAAGTAGGCTTGAAATATGTTTTAAATTAAAAGTCTCTAAGTCAAAAGGATGTCATCTGTGTGCTTAGTGAACAACATTTTTATGGATAAAAGACTAAGCAATTAAGGAAAATACATACTTTGCTTTGTAAATACTGAATTTATTCATATTCCTAAATTAGTGTGTCTCCATTTGTTGTATTTCAAGAATACATTTGTTTACATAGACAAAATAACTGTAATATAATCAGATTATAAAAATGAAATTAAATATAAACTCTTCTACATTTATTAAGTAGTGTAACTCAGTAAAATTTTTCTTCTAGTCTAGATTAAACATATATTACTTGCTTATCAATTTTGTTTTGTAAGAATGCAGATTAAATTTTGAATTTGTGCAGTCCCTCTCATAGCTTTGGCAGAATAGACTGTACTCCCCCCTGTAGACATAGTAGAACAGACTTTGCTTCCACGCTTTCGGTGCTGAAAAAGACTCCTTCCACATTTTTAAAAAAAAGCTGCTATCTCAGTGGTTGCCAGGCTTTTGTGGTTCTAACTTGGCTAAATACTACATCAAACAGCAGAGCATATAAACGATTACAAAGTACTGTCTGTAAATTCTTTTTCCGCTAGCTGGGCAGGGATTTCTCATTTCATACATCATTCACAACTTGCTGCAGTGATTCCACAAAGTCACCCAGGAGGATTAAAACAGTTAATGGAAAAGAAAAACTTCATTTTGGTTTGGGATAATTTTTTCCTCTCCGTTTAGCTCTGCAGTCTGCTCTGCTCTGTGCCTATCTCTCTTGGCAAAACTGGTAGAGCTTCAAGAGAGTGTTTATGGTAGTTGTATTTGCTGGAAATCTTCTCAGTCTTCTTACTAGCAAGTGGTTACAGCAAAAGCAGCAGCAAGTAGGAGTAGATGTTTTTCTGTAAAGGAAAAAAATCCTAAACAGGGTTTGATTCTGACAAGAATGTTAGGTGGCTGGTGTGGACGACTAACTCCAAGCGTGCCTCCACAGCCCCGGTCAGCCAAACTTTGCCTCATAGAACGAGGGGCTGCCTCCAAACAGTGGTTTGTTTTTACAGGGTTGGTAAACAACAGAGTTAAGTCATATAGTGTGTGCCTCCTCATAGAAAACACTGAATTTGTTGGAAACAAAAGGCATTTTACAGGAGGTACAGCATTAAATCCACTAACTCTCCCATGCGTTCTGATATGTCTTTCACTCACTGATCCATAGTGCTTTCTATTTCAGTTTTACTAAAAATTTCATTTAGCAGTTTATGGGGTGTATTTTAATTTTGCTAATGTAAGTAAGTTATGAACAAGCAGCTGAATATCTATCTTACTACAGAAACGATATACATTATTAGGAATTCCAGGTAACATAATTAATATGTTTCTTGCCACTCAGATCTGTGAAAATGCTGTGTANCTGATGACTATGAGATTGTGAAAGAAAAGTTTCTGAAACAATTGAAAACAATAGACTTTTTAATGGAGTTTATATAAGTACCAGTTTAACACTAGCTGCCCTTTCAGTTCATCTCAGTCATGACCTGCTAAATAAAAATGCAATAAATAGCTCATCTGAATAGTCTGGGTATTATTTAATATCTTCCAGTGGAAAGTGGAAAGACTTTTTTTTAAAAAAGAGGAGCCTACACGGATAACACTCGAATCTCATGGGAAAAACACTCACTTCGGATTTCCCAGCTTCTGACAAACAAATAAATTGAAAAAAAAATCTATATGGTATTTGGGGAAAATATATACAAATAATACCTTTATTATTAATTAAAAAATATTTTTAAGACACAGAATTTTTGGATGGAAATTATTATTGTCTGCCATAGAGGGAATAAATTGAGAGCCAGTCAATCTGTGCTTTTTTACTCCTGATACTTACTACTTATCTTAGAAACGAGACCATAAGCCTTCAGTTACTAATTCATATTTTTGACTTTGTAGATGCCAGTTGAAATCATGGCCACAGTGAGGTTGGTAGCAAAGCTACCAATGAAAGACTTCACCCTGCTAGTAGTCAAAGTAGTCAAGGGGCTACTGCTAGGACTGAGTACGTGTCTAGGTCTTACAGTGATCTTGGTCATTGCTTGAATGCATCTGTGGAAGATTGTTTGCTGTCTGATGAGCTTACATAATTATATTTTTTCTGTGAATATAGTTTGGGGCCTTTTTATACTTTAAGAAGTATTTTTTCTGCTGAATCTCTGTTAGGTAAAGAAGAACCTAAACAATGGAACATCTGTTCTTTTCCACTAACTCTTCCATATGAAAGGATGCAACATAATTACTGGGGTCTAATTATTATTCCTTGTTACAGATAAAAACTATACAGGAGCTAGCTATTAATATGTGTATAAATTGGCCTTCATTCATGTACAATTTCCTTTTAATATCAGCCTTACCCCAAAGTCAACTAGAGCCTTTCTGGCATCATTAAATAGCAGGTTAACATCAGTGTTTTAGGACCAAGTTTTTGAATAGTTACTTACATTTAAAAATCTTACCATATTTGAACCAATGACGAACTGTTCTTTAATTTAAATAGGGAAAGGGCTTTCAGGCTGCCCTTTGTATTTCTCGGGGAGGACTGAGGATCATGTCTTTGGTTTGAGGAGTAAAAGTTTCCTAAGTAAAAACTGCATGCTTACTTGCAAGCAGTTTCCACAATTCAGACAAAAATAGAGAAACTTGTGATGTGGTTACTTATTTATGATGTTGCATAGTAATAGTATCTCCTTCATACATCTTTTATTAGTATTTTTGTTGAACTATAATGCTTTTCAATAAAACAATTTTTCTTACTTTTTGAATCAAAGTTAAAAATTAACAAGTTTGCTTGAAATTGTTAAGGTTTATATAAAGGGTTTCTGATCCTTAGAACTTCTGAAACAGTTCAGTGAGAAAACTTTGAAGTAGGCTTGAAATATGTTTTAAATTAAAAGTCTCTAAGTCAAAAGGATGTCATCTGTGTGCTTAGTGAACAACATTTTTATGGATAAAAGACTAAGCAATTAAGGAAAATACATACTTTGCTTTGTAAATACTGAATTTTTTCATATTCCTAAATTAGTGTGTCTCCATTTGTTGTATTTCAAGAATACATTTGTTTACATAGACAAAATAACTGTAATATAATCAGATTATAAAAATGAAATTAAATATAAACTCTTCTACATTTATTAAGTAGTGTAACTCAGTAAAATTTTTCTTCTAGTCTAGATTAAACATATATTACTTGCTTATCAATTTTGTTTTGTAAGAATGCAGATTAAATTTTGAATTTGTGCAGTCCCTCTCATAGCTTTGGCAGAATAGACTGTACTCCCCCCTGTAGACATAGTAGAACAGACTTTGCTTCCACGCTTTCGGTGCTGAAAAAGACTCCTTCCACATTTTTAAAAAAAAGCTGCTATCTCAGTGGTTGCCAGGCTTTTGTGGTTCTAACTTGGCTAAATACTACATCAAACAGCAGAGCATATAAACGATTACAAAGTACTGTCTGTAAATTCTTTTTCCGCTAGCTGGGCAGGGATTTCTCATTTCATACATCATTCACAACTTGCTGCAGTGATTCCACAAAGTCACCCAGGAGGATTAAAACAGTTAATGGAAAAGAAAAACTTCATTTTGGTTTGGGATAATTTTTTCCTCTCCGTTTAGCTCTGCAGTCTGCTCTGCTCTGTGCCTATCTCTCTTGGCAAAACTGGTAGAGCTTCAAGAGAGTGTTTATGGTAGTTGTATTTGCTGGAAATCTTCTCAGTCTTCTTACTAGCAAGTGGTTACAGCAAAAGCAGCAGCAAGTAGGAGTAGATGTTTTTCTGTAAAGGAAAAAAATCCTAAACAGGGTTTGATTCTGACAAGAATGTTAGGTGGCTGGTGTGGACGACTAACTCCAAGCGTGCCTCCACAGCCCCGGTCAGCCAAACTTTGCCTCATAGAACGAGGGGCTGCCTCCAAACAGTGGTTTGTTTTTACAGGGTTGGTAAACAACAGAGTTAAGTCATATAGTGTGTGCCTCCTCATAGAAAACACTGAATTTGTTGGAAACAAAAGGCATTTTACAGGAGGTACAGCATTAAATCCACTAACTCTCCCATGCGTTCTGATATGTCTTTCACTCACTGATCCATAGTGCTTTCTATTTCAGTTTTACTAAAAATTTCATTTAGCAGTTTATGGGGTGTATTTTAATTTTGCTAATGTAAGTAAGTTATGAACAAGCAGCTGAATATCTATCTTACTACAGAAAGGATATACATTATTAGGAATTCCAGGTAACATAATTAATATGTTTCTTGCCACTCAGATCTGTGAAAATGCTGTGTAGAGTAGGGAGTAAAGCAGAATTTTGCTGGATGTAAAGAAACATTAAATTCCTTAAAGCTGGAATTTAAAAGTTAGTGATTCAGAATTTGACCTAAATTACACCAGCATAAAAATGGAATGATTTCATTGAAGGTAATGGGCTTTTCTGGAATTATACTACTGTAAATTAATTCAGTATTTCTAGGTAGGCAGTTAACTTGGAGCCATTTTCTTCTTAAAAGGAAAAAAAAAAAAGAAAGAACTCTGAGGCTTGAGTCTGTACTGCAGTGCTACCTTGTTTCTTTCCAAGGCCTAGTGTAAAGTGGCACTAAATTTGTGATCTCGGTTCAGCCAAGGGACTTTGAAAGCAATGCTCTCTGTTATTAGCGTAGAACACCCATGGTCAGGTGGATGCCTCTTCAGTTCAGTCATTACAGGACTTTGAATAGGTCCCTTGTAGCTACTGATAGTAGTTGAAGTGTTGAATGAACTTCATTTATGTCAGCGGATCATTCCTAGATGTTCCTGCAAACCTGTGGTATCTCTGTATAGAGATTGTACTCTTCAGTACAGTAATTCAGTAATGCAGTCATTCTGCAGTAGCTAACACTGTGGGTACAGCAGTGTCTATTTTACATTCCCTCTTTCTCAAGCTAGTCCACTAGATCATCTACCTGTGGATAATAAATGGCAAATAAATTGTTATAGATTGCTGTAAGGGGTAATGGGTTGCTGACAAACATGGACCATCTTCAGCATCCTCTGTGTATTTATAATAGGAGTCAAATTTTGCATGACATTATCAGCTATTAATCCTTTATTAAACCTCCAAATGTCATGTGCTTTGAATATGAGATGTTACCATACTATACTTTATACTATACTTTATTATGTACAAACAAAGCAGAATACATTTTTTTCCCTTTCAGTCTGACATGTTAGCATGGTGATTGCTTTTAGTCTTATTTTTATCTGTCTGGAGAATCTGAAGTTTTAACTTGAAATGCTTGAAATCAAATGGTTTAATTTAGTTGATGAGTAAGATCATTGAGTTTCTCTGCTATATTTCATTCATGAATGTTCACATCCAATGTGCTTTACTTTCTTTTTCTTTACCCAGCTGGAGTTTCAAGTAGTGCATCACCATGATGTTTAGCACTATATAGTTACTGCCTCATTGATTTCAGCTGACAGATATTTATTTGTTAAGCCAATGAGATAAGAGTGCTAAATTCAGGAGTACTGGTGCTAATGTGTTCTTATTTCATCTGTTCTTATTGCCAAATTAATTAAGGTCAAAATAACAATGCATTGTATATAACATGTATTCCTTAGTATCAAAGCTAGCTATTTTGCAGAACAACAGCCATCTTTATGACTGATTGTATTGTTCTGTGGTTTATTTTATGATATGTACCTGTATGTTGTTTTTTTTTTTAATATCATAATTAGTTTGGGCCATTTACAGATATGCATTGTTTAAATTCTATCCTTGTGTAAGATTTGTTAGGAACATCTGTATGGAACACAGCAAAAGCCAGGCATAGGATGCTCAGAGTTTGTATGCTGCAAAAATTTGCTAGAATTATTTAAAAAAAAAAAAATCACTGTAGAATTTATGAATTTATTTTGGCAACTTATTTTACAGCATTTAATTATTCATATAAATGAGACAGAATTATTGTGAAAAATCCAATAAAAAAGTTCAATTAAAAATCTAAATTATAAGTTTAATCAGTCTTCAACAGCACAAAACCTGATTTGCATATAGTCTCATTGAAAAATGCTTTGTGTAAGATGAACATTGCATTTTTGTGCTGTCTCAGCTCTATTAGTTATTTCTGCTGCATAAATGATCATATATCATTTTATCGATGACCATTTTCTCTACAGCAGCAGTTCCTTTTAAAAAAATCAGTAGCTCTCTATCTTCCTACTGAGAATTCAGTAGATTCCTCTTTTTTCTATATGACAGTGTCTGAATCAAGAAAAATTAGGAAATCCAGATACTGTTCCAAAGGAAAGCTGTCCCTACCCAACTATTACCTGTTTAGTTCTACTGAATGGTTGGCCTGCCATCATAAAAATTGCATTACTACATTAATAGCAAGTTTCAGAAAAGCTTTCTTGTTTTGATTAAAAGCACATAAATCTCAAAGAGTATCAATTGTAATACAGACACAATGGGGAGACTAGTTTATTCAGGCTAACAATATAATAGAAGTGAGACCTCCCAAGAAAATTGATGTTATTGACTATGGAGGAAAATTACATTACAAAACTCAACCACACTTGTTTAGAAGGAGGTGCGAGGCCCATGCAAGAGAGGATTTAAACCCACAATGGTTGAATGGCATTGGCTAAATTCTGCAAGAAAGAAGCTTTTAGCACAACAGTATCTTCAGAATGATCAATTAATACAACCTGCTCCCTTGATAGAATATGTTTGTTCTGAAGATTAGCATCCTCAGATTTAGATATGTGTGGGTTTTTTCACTTTTCTTCTCATCCAGTATCCTCAAGCTTAATGCTTAGATCTCAATTATGTAATTCTAAGTTTCTCAAAAGTGAGAAGAATGAATTGGTGGAGAACTTGTTACACAGATTTCTGTACATGACTTTTTGGCTATACTTGTGATAGGACAGTGTTCTATTTAAGAAAAGCATTTGACTGATAATAACACAAATTTGGTGGCCTTCTATGATGGGGTTACAGCATCAAGGAAAGACAAGGGAAGAGCAACTGACCTCATCTACCTGGACTTGTGCAAGGCATTTGACACTGTCCCACAGGACATCCTTGTCTCTAAATTGGAGAGACATGGATTTGATGGATGGACTACTCAGTCCTTCATCAGGATAAGGAATTGGCTGGTTGATCGCACTCAAAGAGTTGTGGTCAATGGCTTGATGTCCAAGTGGAGAACAGTGAAGAGTGGTGTTCCTCAGGGGTCAGTACTGGGACCGGCGCTGTTTAACATCTTTGTCGGTGACATGGACGGTGGGATCAAGTGCACCCTCAGCAAGTTTGCCAACGATACCAAGCTGTGTGTTGTCATTGACATGCTAGAGGGAAGGCCCATCCAGAAGGACCTTGACAGACTTGAGAGGTGAGCCTGTGCAAACCATATAAAGTTCAACAAAGCCAAGTGCAATGTCCTGCACATGGGTTGGTGCAATCCCAAGCACCACTATAGGCTG